>VZQC01010436.1:1000353-1036194 GCA_009823505.1 Rhizomys pruinosus
AAGGGAACGGGAAATATGCCTGATCTGAATTGGAAAATGATGTACGAAATGCACAAAGCATCAACAAAAATTAAATTAAAAATAAATAAATAAATAAATAAATAAATAAATAAATATTAACTACCATTACCAGTGTGAAAAATAAATACTAACATCTACTTATAAATTGGGAATATTTCAGTGTTAAAGTTCAGTGTAGAATAGTGGACACTCTCAGATACCAATGTTATTACTAACATTGTCAGCCAAGAATGCTGCCACAGGCTTATGTTATCCCAAAATTTAGAAAGCAGAGGCAGGAAGATTACAAGTTTAGCATGGAATTCATGGCAAGACCTTGACTCTAAAATAAAACAAAATAAAGGAAGGAAAGAGGAGGGAGAGAGAGAGATAGTGAGAGAGAGAGAGAGAGATAAACAGCGAGAAAAAAGAAGGGAAAGAAAAATGGAGGGAAAAGAAGAAAAAGGGGAGAGGATCAGAGAAAGAAAAGGTCTTCTCATCTTTTGACTTAAATTTCCATCTGTAAATTGTATTTTACAAGACTGTTCAAGGTGATGGTAATTTACATATAATTCTACATTGTTTTTCTCAAATAGCAAAAATTTACATTTCATATGCCAACAACAAATAACACGTTAAAATTTGTGTATAGCAGTGATACAAAACCATCCAAACTTAGAGGATTTCATCATTTAAAGATGTAACTAACTCAAAATAAATAATAATAGAACATTAAAAAGTTAAAGTTCAGGGCTGGAGAGATGGCCTAGCAGTTAAGAGCACCGACTGCTCTTGCAGAGGACCCGGGTTCGATTCCCAGCACCCACATGGCAGCTGAGAATCGTCTTTGACTCCAGTTCCAGGGGAATCTAATGCCCTCTTCTGACCCCTGCGGCATTGCAAGACACGGGTGCACAGACCTTCGTGCAGATAGTAGATTCATACAATTAAAAAATAAATAAATAAATAAGTAAATAAATAAATAAATAAAGTTAAAGTTCACTGAAATTTTAAGAAGTATAGCATAGTCCTTACTTGACATTTTCACCATAGCAAGTTCATTTGATTAAATATAATAAGAAGGCACTATGATATTTCTCTATATCATGCTATAAATTGTTCACTAGTTTTTATATATTTTCCATGTGTTTAAATTCCTAATAAGCAAATACTTGGTTAATATAAATGATGTGGTCATTAACATAACTTTCTCCCGGAATCATAAGCAAAACAGTAATGTGTCTTTTTTTCACAATCCAAGCATTGTTCACCTGAACTTTTCTGTCATCATGTTCTCTAATCACACATGTTCATCTATGCTTAAATAGAAATAGTCATTGATTCACTTATGTCTATTATGGGAGATTTCCTAGCATTAAAACTCCTCAAAGCTTTTGTGTACAGAAAAAATCAACCAAATCCCAATTAGTCTATTATGAGACATTGCCTAGCATTAAAACTTCTGGAAGCTTTTGTATACAAAGCAAAATCAACCCAGTCTCAGTCATAACTGAAAGAATTTAAATGATGTAATATCATATAATATGAATGAAAATATTTCTAGATAAACTTTTACAGACTCTCCTCATGGCTTGTTTTTTTTTTTTTAAAGAAAGTTGCTTTACAGTACATAATTTATTTTTTTAATTTTTTATTTATTTTTATGTGTATGAATGTACTGTCTGCATGTAGGTTTGTGTACCTGTGTGGTGCAATGCTGCAGAGGTCAGAAGAGAACGTCAAATTCCCCTGGAACTGGAGTTAAAGACGGTTCTCAACTGCCATGTGGGTGCTGGGGATCGAACCCGGGTCCTCTTCAAGAGCAGTCGGACCTCTTAACTGCTAGGCCATCTCTCCAGCCCTACAGTACATAATTTATAAAAGAGATTATATGCTGAAAAATAGTATCTATTCAAATATAATCATCCTAGTAGATTAATCCTTATTTTGTCTACTGATAAAATGCTTAATTTTATTTGTATCATTCCTAGATATCTAAGGAATTTCCCATAGCATTTCCTTTGAGGAAGCTGTTAATCAGAAAAATAGGGTATAATGCAGCATTTCATTTCTGGGGCAAAACTTACATCAACAATGCTTCCTGGGGTCTCAGAACCTGAAACATCAAGAGCTGGCCTTATAGCTTAAAAGCTTTTAAAACAGAGTATTTCAGGTGTACTAACTGACAACTTAGAGAAAAATATCAGAGGCACTTAACTGCTCAAAAATACTAAACCAATTAACCAAGATATCTTATTCCAACACATCCCATTCAAAGACAAGATACCCCTGGACCTACATGCAGACATGTAGGTTCATGTACATTCATACACATAAATAAATAAATAAAAAAAAAAAAAAAACAAAGACAAGACACCACTGTTTCAATTAAAAAAAAATACCTGTGAAACATAAAAGAAAAAAAAAATGGTAACCCCTCCACTTTAAGTACTCTTCATTGCTCTGGAGTAGATCAGTATATTAACCAAAATAAGATGTTGATAATATCAAATAATTGAGTCCCTGCTACCTCTGATCATAAAATTTACTGCATATTCTCTGCTTACACAGTCCAAAGCCAGTGAAGAAAGAAAGACACCAGAAGTCATAAACTTTCCCCAATATTTCACAGATTGAAATATGAGCAGGGGCACTTCAAGGCCAAGATCATATATGGGAATCTCTCTATGAGAAATAAAATGAATAGTAAAAAATTGGTAATAAAATAAGATATATTAATTTATATAATTTCTTAATAGGGTTGTTTTATAGAAGAAAGAGGAACATATAGGTTGGTTAAATCCAAATTATGGTAAAACCATTATGAATTCTAGTATATAAAAGCAAAAACTTTTGTGGAGAAAGAGCAAATCAATCTGGTGCCTTAAGGGAGAAGAAAATTAATGGTAGATGTTAATGTAATTTCTAAACTGCTCTTATACTCTAACCTTGGCCTTATTTTAGACGTGGGAGTATTGCATTCACTTTTGAAAAATAACATTGTTTCATGGATCTGTTCATAGACTTATAATGAGTAAAAGCGTACTTTCTGGCAACTAGTAGATGTTTCATGAGTGACATGGGACTGGATAAATAATCGCATCGCCTATTTAGGTAATAAAAGAAGACTAAATCAAAAATAATATTAATTTTATATTTATAAACTTTAATGTATCTAAAGTTAAAATGGAAATTAGGCCAGGAGATATAACATATTAGTAGACCAATTGACCACTAAGCATAAAAGACTAGGTGGGCCCAATCTTCCCCTACAACCCCTAAATTAAAAAAAAAAAAGACATGCACATTAAAACTCTCATACTTTGTATTTCTAATTTAGGATTCTAGCATCTTAATGGAGAGCTGAATATTCTTTTTTTGGGGGGGGGCTCATTTTGAGAAAGGGTCTCCCATTACTCCCAGCTTGCTTGGAGTTGGCTACATAGACCAGGCTGGTCTGAACTCACAGAGATCCACCTGCCTCTGCCTCTGCCTCTGCCTCCTGAGTATTAGGAACAAATGTGTGTGCCACCATGCCCAGCATGAATCTTCTCTGAATGTTCTTTAATCATGGTATTTCTCCTCTAAATATACAGTTTCTCATTACAACTATAGTAACATTTCTCTCAACATGGTTTTGGTAATTAGCAGTAACCAATGACAACTCAGATTTTTAAATTGGTCTACTACCTGTATTGATTTTTGGCTTCTGCTTCTAGTGCCACCATGATTCACAAGATATCTTACTTCTTGTCCTTGTAATAAGAAAGTCTAGGATAATAGAAAAGTGTAAAAAATCTGGGAACAAATATGACTTTGAGTCTTATTTTACTTCTTCAACCACAGATTGGTTTATATTAAAATGGGCTATTTATACCTCACTCAAATATAGACAATTTTTAGAATTTGAAAATAAAGGGTGACAATTTCTCACTTCTGCTCTCAGAACCAACCCTAGAGGGTGAGGACCCAATTTATATCCAATAGGCCTCAGAGTTCCTCATCTACCTTCCTCTGCACCTACAAAAGACTACCATTGTATGTTTGGGTATGAAGTGCAGACAGGCATGTCCAAGAATGTGGTCTCCTGAATTTGACTGCCCTGTCTCAGTAGGTATCAGCCACATTTTGGTTCATTCCCCAGGACCCTTTCATGACACTGCATTATTCATGCTAATATCTGATCAAAAAAGTGTTGTTGGCCTAAGCAGTGACATAATGGTGTGGGGTTGTGCAAGTCTTTTCTCTCAAGAAGAGTTTATTCTCATGTATTACATGCCTATTCCCATTAAGTCTCAAACATCTAAGGCAGTCTAATTCGCAGTTGTTAACATTCGATGTCTATGTTAATAAGAATAAGTCTGTCATTTGTTTTACTCCATCATTGCCTCAAATCTTCTACAGAGCCTGGAAGCATAATAATTGTACCACTGTGTATCTTTTCCCAAAATGTGGTTCTGTATTGGTAGGTCTTTTCTTAAGATCATCAACATGAGTATGTTTACAGCTAAACTTAAGTCAAATTCTCCAGGTCCCTGTGGCTACCATGGAAACAAATGGAGTAAATATTTGCTTTAGTTTCACTATAATTTTGTGATGATTGTATGATTTGTCATCTAAAAGGGGAAATGTTTAAGAGTGGAGTTTAGTCACACAGAAACACTGAGAAATCCAGGGTAGTCAGAGCAAACTGGGACATCAGAAGATCCTACTTAACACTGATGATTACTTGATGTCCCACTGGGTCAATATATTGTAGAAAAGAAAGGTGTACCTATACTTTTTTTTTATTTGTTTACAAGCACTTCAGTTACAGATTTTGTGGTATATGATATTACTAAGGGTTGACTGTTGTTCCATCCATATAGGGTCTAATAAACTATTTACAGACATTTATTTTCATGTATGGTATACTTTGGAATACTTTCCTTTCTGGGGATTTGACAGTTGTAGACATCTAAGAGTAGGACATGGCAAGATTTATAGTCACTCACTCACTTTTTGTATTGCTCTAATCTATGGTGATGTTTAATTAAGACTCCTAGCACTTAGTAGTCTAAGAACACTCAAAAATCTGCTTCCTCCATATCCAGATTTTAATAAATCTAATAAAATGTTATAGTCCAAGAATCACAACTTTCTAAATCCTTTAGTCTTAGAAAGGATATCTTTAATTTTGTAAAACATAACTCCATCATCAGTAGTGAGATCCTGTGGATCCATCTTACCTACCCTCATAAGAATGATATGGTGTTGCTATTTGTGGCTAAGTTCAAGGTCCATGGTGCCATTTGCTCTCCTCATCAGGTGATTTGCATTCATATCAAGTGTGAGTAAACTGAGTCATTTCTCCCACATGGTACTGTGATCTCATCCAGACATGTATGGATCTAATCAGTTTCTAAAGCAACTGATTCCTCTCAGTTTTATTCTATGTATTTCTTCTCTTTGGAAGCAATGCTCATCTTTAGTATTTCTCTGATCTATATTTCTGATCTAAATTGAGAAATTTACACATTGGAATTCTTGTTACAGTCCAAAATGAGCCTTTTGTTTAAAAATTATTGATTTCATGCATTTCATATAATAGATCTCAATCAAATTTAGAACCCATCCATAGTCCCCATACTCCTCCTCCAGGTTTTATGCAGTCTGTCATATATGTCCAGTCCTACTTGGTCAAGCATGTGTACTCAGATCTTCCTTCATACAAGTTCAACCACTGGAGTTTAGTCAACCTATCTAGAGTTTCTGCCTTAATTAAGAGCTACTCTCCCTCGCACAGCAGTAATCAGTTGCCAATAGTTCATCAGGTACTGGGAGGCCTGCTGCCCATTTCCCTTGATCTATGCTGAGGGTGGGTCTGATAGGGTCAACACTTGTGCATATTCTCACCATTTTTTCAAGTTCATATGAGCATGCTCCCAATGGTCTGAAACCCTCTGTTTTCATATAGTCATGCACCAACCCTGGCTCTTATATTTCCAACCCCTCTTCCACAATGGTCCCTGAGCCATTGGGTGAGGTTTAATATAGTAGTCCTTTACAAGGACACACATTCCACAGTCTTATTCTCTAAGAAGTACCCAGTTGGGGGATTCTGTGTGCAACACACTCTTTTATGAGGAAGCTTCACTGGTGGGAGTTGAGGGATGCATTAGTATTCTGTCTAGCCCCTGTTTATGTTCCATGAGTCTTAGATGTCAAAGTTCCACCATAGATTTATCACTTATGCCCAGGCATCTCTCAAACATATATTTACCAGTTATAAAGCTCTATAATAGCCTCCATCTGTTTCAAAAATAAGCTTCTTTGATGGTTTATATATGGCATATTATGTATGTAATATAAGAATCCATATTTAGCATACAATAAAAACTTTATCTAAAAGTATGACAAAAAAAGGTTTTCTCTAGGATCTATGAATTCTCCAACCATGTGAATTTGACATACTTATAGTGACATCCATGAGTTCCCTCCCACTGAGAGGTCCTTAAGTAAGTCCAATTAGATGGTTGTTGATTACCCCCTAAATGAAAGTGCTACTTCTTCATCATTAAAGATAGTTTTTTGTGTCAGGCTTTGTGATTATTAGGCTTTAGACCTGGGTTGGACCACTGAGGAATTTTCCTCCCTTAGTACCTTGCATAGTATCCTGTTGAACTATGAGAGTTAGTCTGCAGGGAAAAAGGATTCCAAGTCAGTTCCTGCTCCCTTGCTCCAAGAACTGTCAGAAGTATGCCCTGTCTTTAGCAATAGGGTCTTACATTCAAGTTCTTAGTGGTAATCAATGGCTGTGGCAGTAGCCTGTGTTATTTTAGGAGACTCTTGTACTACCTGAACAAAAGCTCAAAGGAATGTTTCTGTGTTAAGCCATGTCCCTTGATATATAGCTTTCAGGTATACTCATACACTCATGTTCAGATATTATATGTGTATTTTTCAGGAGGCTTTTGATTTAATACATTCCCCTCTTGCTTTTTATGCCAGCTAAGCTTTAATTATCTCTCCTCTCTCATTCTCTGTTCTCCTTTAAGTGCTGCTGTTCTTCCCATTTTCTCCCTGATAATGCATGTCTCCTATTATAAACCCTCTTGATTTCCTCCTTCATCTTTACCCACATGGTTTCTTGTATGTCCTTTACTCCTCTCTTCCCAGTTAAATACCCAATTTTTCCCATTCCCCCTTGGTAAAATCTTATTCCTACTATTCACCTCTCTCAGGCTCTTACCTTCCCTTTATGTATGTGTTTTCTTTCAATTTTTCTCACTTCTGTTGTTATATCAGTATATAAACTCGCATATAAAGGACTGATGCTAAGATCAGCAAATGAGGGAGAACATATGTCACTTGCTTTTCTGAGACTCTATTACTTCACTTGGTATAACAGTCTCTAGTTCCATCCATTTATCTACAAATTTCATAATACTATCTTTTCTTATTGCTGATTAGAATAAACATAACATAGTCTTATTATCTATTCAACAGCTGAGGAATATTTAGGTTGTTTCCATTCCTTTACTATTGTGGAAAAAGCAGCAACAATCATGGATGCACAGGTATCTTTAGAGTAAGATAAGTCTTTGGATATATGCCAAAGAGTAGTATAACTGGATCATATGTTAAATTCATTTTTAGGTTTCTTTGTTTCTTTTTTAATTTTGAATTTTTCTGTGTTTCAGACATAAGTTTTCAATCAGTCTTAATTCCCTTTGTAGTCACTTCTTCATTAGTATCTTTCCTCAGGCCCCACCCCATCTTCACAGTTCCCATATTCTGTCATTTGTTTTGGGGAACCATTGCACGAATTACTCTCCACACCCATTCCTCAGTGCCAGATCATCCAGTGAGCTCTAGTCAGCCTATCCGGATTCCGTTTCCCAAGGAAGGCCAGTTCTTCCTCACCCAACCACCATCACCTGTCAATATTTCTTCAGTCAAAATTGGGTTCTGCTACACATTTCTTCAGTTCTGTAGTGGGTTTTGTCTGATTGAGCTTGCATGTGTCTTGTGTATGATGATACCAATGCTGTAGGTTCATATGAACAGCGTCCCAGGAGCTTGTAGAATTCATTTCCATTAGGTCTTGCCCCACCTCCCTGGATCTTACAATATTTCTGCCCCCTCTTCCTCAATGTTTCCTGAGCCCTGATGCTTTCCATAGTAGTTCAAGACTTTGACTTTGCATTTTCTCCAGCAGTGACTGAGCATTCCCTTTCTCCACACTGGAACTGCAGAAAACACATTTGATTGTCTAAAGAACTGAAAGCACATTTGGTATTTGAGATGTCAGGGATGGAATGTGAAATATACTATCATAAAATGATTATCCTCTTTATTGAAATGTGTCCTTTCTGAAACCATAAAATCACATGTGAAGAAACTAATCTAAAGCACAATTCACCTTTTAGAAATCATTTTCATCAACATTTCTTCATTGATTCTGTGACCCTCTGAATTCCCAAACTATTGAAATATGATAAACCCAGATTCCTGTCATTCACTTGTTTTGCATTTTTCTTTATTTCTTTCTACTATGGATTTTTTAAATTTTTTAAAAGTTTCTTAAAATTTATTATTTTATGTGTATGAGTGTACTCTCTGCATGTAAGTAGGTGCACCTGTGTCGTGCAATGCTGTGGAGGTCAGAAGAGGGCATAGGATTCCCTTGGAACTGGAGTTAAAGATGGTTCTTGGCCGTCATGTGGGCCCAGATCCCTAGTCCTCTGCAAAAGCAGTTGGTGCTCTTAACTGCTGAGCACTGAGCCATCTCTCCAGCCCCTCTACTATTGATTTAATGAATGAGTCATAGATTGAGCACAAAGAAGTCAACCTGGCATGGACCTCAAACTTCAATCTCTACTGGCTAGTTTTAATAGTGTTGGAAGTGCTATGCATGTTACCAGAAGAGAAAACAAATCAAACAAAACATATCCATACCCAGTTGTGAACTTTGCTACCTTACAATAACTGGACTGGAAATACATGCCCACTGATGAAACAGTGGCACAAGGTTTTTTTTATTTATTTAATTATTTTCGTATGTGTATGAATGTACTGTCTGCATGTAGGTTTGTGCACCCATGTCGTGCAGTGCCGCAGAGGTCAGAAGAGGGTGTCGGATTCCCCTGGAACTGGAGTTAAAGATGGTTCTCAGCCACCATGTGGGTGCTGGGGATTGAACCCAGGTCCTTTGCAAGAGCAGTTGGCGCTCTTAACCACTAGGCCATCTCTCCAGCCCTGTGGCACAAGTTTTAACTGAGTAATAAAACACTTTCCCAGTTAATAAGATGGAGCCCATTCCTGCCGCTGTGATTGGAGCTAGGAAAGGCCATGAACTATGAGGAAGAGTCTACTACTATTATTCCGTTAAATGGACAGGCTATTGAACTGTCTCCAAATGACTTATTGTTATATCCATAGTTTAAAGCGTCTCTCTGATCTCACCAGAAAGATTCTTTTTGTGGCTTATGGCAATCAGCACAGAGGTGCGCAACTGGTCATTGTGCAAAGAATAAGACTACGGAGGTTCAACCCTAAATGGTACGCTAGCATTACACATTCTCTTCGCAAGGTTCAGGGATCTTTGCACAAGAAGGGTCAGAAAGATTGTAAGAGCCAGAGGTGATAGATATTGCATGTTCGAGGCACAACATGGCAATTATACATGTGAGACATCAGTAAATGTAACAGCATGCATAAGACCTATAAATTTAAAGCCAGATAAAATCATAACATGTAAGGTGGCAGGTGGGTAAGCATCCTGAGCCTTACCTGAGGAACTATTGGCAATTGATCGCTTCTGGCAGAGGGAGAGTCAATTTCCTTGAAGGATGCCATACCAGGTAGACTGCCCTGGAGCCAAGGGATATCCCCACATCCAAGTGAATGTGAGGACACAAATAAGATCACATAGGTCTTAAAAATAATAATAGAAAGCACTGAGTTTTAGAGATAGTAAAGCATGGGTTAAGATCAGGGAGGGAGTCTCAATATGCTCAAAATTTCATTGTATGAAATTCTCAAAAAAATCAATTAAATATTTTAAAAAAGAAGAAAAAATATACTAACGACTTATAAAAACATATGGTCTCAATGTATAGTTTTATTTGTTGTTAATAAAACTGCCTGGATTTATTTTCAGAAAGCCACACTCTAGTTTTCCAGTTTTACTGCCATAATTGTAAAAAGAGATTAAAACCTCAGAAAAAATAGATGATCTAGTCTCAAATTTCTAGATTAGATCGTACTTGAAAATCAACGCTTTAAAGATAACTTGTCATATATATATATATATATATATATGCTTAATAAAAATATACAAAAACCAAACAACTCTATCTCTGAACTCCTAGATAGTTTATGTTGACAAACTGTTTTAAGCAGTTCTTAATAACGAGGAAAGACAAGACAAGAATTCAAAGAAATATATGCAACTATATATCCATCAAATTTCACCTGCATTAAACCATAGTTCTCTAGGTGAAATTTGGTTTCCAAATTCTGTAACAAATGCATCAAATATTATAAGTAGTCACATCCTTTGAGAATCATCTGAGAGGCATTAATGCAATGAAAATCCATACATTTTATTTTGTACTATAAAGTTGTTGGAGAACATGAATTATGTAGAGAGTTATTTGGATATTCTGACTTTTCCTGAAATACCCTCACCCATGTGAAATGTTGGCCTGTTTGCCCTAACACTTCTATTCCTCCATGATTGCTTATGTCAGTTTGAAACAATACTCAGTCTAAATGAGTAGTGCTTGGAGGGTTACAGAGATTATTTCTATCAAGATATATGATATGGTATTTTAAATTTAAATTTTACATATAACATTTTTGGGTTCTTTTAGAGACAGGGTCTTCCTGTAGCCCCAGCTGGCCTGGAACTCACTCTGTAGACTGGCTGGCCTTAAACTCACAGAGATCTGCCTGCCTCTGCCTCCCAAGTGCTAATATTAAAGGTGTGCACCATCATACCTAGCTAAATATAGCATTTAACAACTAGAAGGTCTAGGGATATAGCTCAGTGGTAGAAAACTTTCATAGCATACTTAATGCTCTACTTTTAATCCCCAGTACAAAATAATGAAATAAAATAAGCAAACAAACAAAAAACCTAGGATGTTCCTGATAACAGTGTGATGTTACATCTTGTGGAACCAGGCTTAAGTCAAATTAGAAAGTGGTTGTTTACTCCCTTAAAATTTGTGTAGCCATTGCAGGACTCTGAATTTTTTTCCCAAATGAGTCATTATTGTATCTTACAGGATTAAGAGCTGGGTAAGATCGATGATTACATTTTTCAGGAACATACTTCGTGTATGCATAGCATATTTCAGCACTATGAAAGCTAGACAGGAGGCATGGAAATTTGATGACCAGCTTGGTTTTCCATGTTCTACAAATCAAGTCAACTTATTTTGTAGTACATGGTGATTAACTCAGAGACTCACACCATGTCAGTGTGTGGACAGTGAATAGGACATCTACAGCATACCCAACTTGAGCCCAGGAACCATCTCAAGAAGTGGGCAAAAAGCGTGTATGAGGCAGTGGTGGTTTCCTGACATAACAGGGCAGTCACGGATATGAACTCACAGCATTGAAGATAGCACATGTGAGACCTGCTCAGTCTCAAGCCAGACAAAATCCCAGCATGGAGTGGAGAGGTAGTCATGAATGCACACCTTGCTGAGGAACAACTGGCAGGTGATACATTCTGGGAAAGGGAGTGTCCATTATCTTTAAGGCTGTGAACCTTGGTAAATCCAGGGGATGTCTACAAACCTAAGACAATATGTGCAGCAGCACAAATTGGACTTGATGAGATTTTTTTTAATGAAGATTTAAAGATGGATGTGTGGGAAAAAGAGGTGGATCTGGGAAGAGTTGGAGTGAATATGATGAAAATACATTGTATGAACACCTCAATAAATTAATTTAAAATTGTCCTATATCTATGAAGAGTGAAAACAGTAAAAAGTCTTTTTCACTCTGGTGAAAACTGTACATAATTCATTATTAAAGCAAAGCTTGAAAGAGGTGATTGAAAATTCATAGTACAGAATCAGAAAGGATTATTATATGTCTCACAATTTACAAGTGAGGAAGGGGTCCCCCAAAGAGAGAAATTGAGATTGAGATATGCTATTTTTAGAAAAACACAATTGTTAAGAGATTGGTTGCTTAAATGGAGAGTTGCAAGTCAGAGCTGACTGACTGAAAAGCATTTGGGCAAGAAAGAAGAGGCTAGAATACTGAAGGACTTAAGAGCTGAGGAGATTGAGCATTATTCCAACAACTACAGGAAACAACTGTGTTTACACTGGCTTACAAATATATTTCATGTTAGAAAGGTCATTTTCATTCCATTATAAGAAAGGCAGAAGAGATCTGGCAACCTTAAGGGTTTGTGATGAAATATTACCATACCCTCAATGAAAGATGATCACAGCCTAGAACAAGAGGATAAAGTGGTGATCAGAGCTAAATTTGACAGCACTTTATGAATGATATTGGTTTTAATGATCATATACCAGCAGCCAAAGACCTAATACTGTCTCCTGAAATATCTCCAACAACTATCCAGGTCATATACCTCCCCTCCCAGTCAGAAAAGTAAATGTTCCAAGCACTTCCTGGAATTGAAGAGCCTTAAGGACAACTATAACACACTGGAGAGTACTCTCTGATGGATCTGAGCCTCCAACAGCTGTGCAACCTTCAGGATATCTGGCTCAGCAGGCCTGGACTCTATCAGCCAAAACTTCTGTAGGGTCTAGAGTGTGTATAGAACTTGTGTATGAAAGGTCATCCCCATCCATTTCTTACAGGCATTTTCAAAATGCTTGCCAAGTCCTCATTATCTCCGAGTAGCACTTTTCCTGAATTTGAATTCAGAAATCATTCTTAATGTTTCTGTCAAACTTACGTGAAAATCTTTACTTGTGGACAGGATATGTTGGTGCACATCTTAAATCCCAGCCCTCAGGAGGCAGGTACAGGTGGGTCTCTGAGATCAAGACCAGCTTTGTCTGGGGTTCATAGTGAGACCTTGTCTCAAACAACAACAAAAAGCAAACTTTGGTTTTGGGGCATAATTCACCTACCCTCTTTAATCCTGTTTAGTCTCAAAAGTGTGGATTGAGGTGAGGTGTCCTCTTAAGTCTATCTGTTGCTCTCAATTAAATAGAAGTATTTGGGTTGGGACATTTCAGAGTTGATTGGCAGAAAAGTCAAGCAAGACCTTCATGACTCAAGTGGAAGGATTATGGAACTCTTACTCTGGTGCCCCACATAAACCAGGATGTGTTGAGACAAACATCTTTTCCTGAAGTGGAAGGTTCTGCCCTTTCACCCTCACTGTTGACTTGAGTAAAAGGGAATGTTCTGACATCTTGCATAGTCTATGCCAAGATAAGAGACAATGTGAAGTAATGGTTTCCCCTAATGTCATTTTATTTGTCTCAGTTTATAAATTATTTAATAAAATGAATTACTTTAAAAGGGAAAAAATAGATAAGAGTCAAGCTGTGTTTTGTTCATAGCCATAATGTGCTGTTGCACAATACATGCTGCAGAGACATATATAAAATAATAGCTTGTTAAACAAGAAGTTAGTAAAAATTACAAATGTGTGTCCTGGTTGTATATGAAGCAACTGAATTAAATACATGGCTATAAACTTTGTTATAGTAATCTGTGGTCTTTCTGATCTACTATTCCTTTATCTCTTCCAAAGGTTTGCCTGTTTTTATAATCCTATCCAGGTTGTTTCTCCACTGTCTCTGGTGATCTTTATTTCTCATGTCTTAGCAATCTAATTATATCTAATTGTGTAAGTCATTAGAACCCCATATTATTGATTGGACCACAGCACTGTCTGTGCACCATCTAACACTGAAAGTAGCTGCATAACTTGGAAGCAATATTTACTCCTGTTGATCCTCTTGTCAGTGAAATCTTTGTTCTTCATAGCTGAGACCAGGTCATGGATTTAATTTTTCAAAAAAAAAAACTTCCTATATATAAAGAACTTGCTTCAGTTTCTTCACAGTGTAGGTTCCAATCATTCCCCCATTGTCCTGGCCCTAATTATGGACAGTACTGTAGTGCCATCTTTACTTCAGGATTCCCACCAGAACTGAAGAGTGATTGGACAGTTAAACTAAACCTGGCTTTCTCACAGGAATTGATCCTAAAATACTTCTCCAAAAACAAATCTTCATTTTAGGCTTTGTTTTATGTGAATTCCAATCTAAGGAGTAGCTACTTTACTTTTAAAATTCACAATCACTAATGAAGCACAAGCAATTAGATATATAGGTATTTAAACAGCATTAATAGTTATGGTAGGTTACTTTGGTATAGACACATATGTTTAGATAATATGTTGATTCATGAGTTACATTTTTTCCTGTTAAATATGACAGGGTCTTACTGTGGCTTATGACATTTCCTAACCTGTAGAAGATGTAAGCTTGTGGCATCAGCCATGGGTTATTCCTCCCTGGAGAGAGCCCAAGCAATGGATTTGGGATATACCAGGCATATGGCTGCCTCTGCGGCACCGTTCATTTCCATGCAGGTGAGGTGTAGCTTGTGTTGATGGTGGAGTCTTG
Organism: Rhizomys pruinosus; assembly: GCA_009823505.1. Classification (NCBI taxonomy): domain Eukaryota; kingdom Metazoa; phylum Chordata; class Mammalia; order Rodentia; family Spalacidae; genus Rhizomys; species Rhizomys pruinosus. Next base: position 1,014,984 of record VZQC01010436.1, read on the forward strand.
CTTACTCAAGGAGACCCGTATTTGCTTTATTGGTTTTGTCTTAGTGGCCTTTGGTACAAACACTATCTGGTGTTCCAGAGGCCATCTGTACATTTGCATGTGTTGCGCTCAATACATCTTCCCCATGTTAACGTCAGTCTTCAGCAGCAAGGCCCTTAGTAGGATCGGAAAGGTTTTTCCTGGACAAACTATCAGCCATGAAAGGAAACAGCCAGCATTGACAAGAGTCCAAGACAAAAGCTCCAGAGAGAGTGGACTGTTCTGCTTCTCATTCACCTATGCCCCTTTTCTAAGCAGGGAACAATCTGCGGAAAGAGGGGGCGTGGTAGAATGTTACGGGCTGCTATTGGGGTGAATGGTTGAAACAACCGGCAATGTAGTCTGGGACCCTCATTAGATCAACCTGACCCCTGCTGGACGGTGGGGCTGTGGTGTTTGGGCAACAGCCTGCAAATTGGTTTTACATGAAGGATGCTTGTACTCATGGATTATCACTTATAGCTAAAAAATGGGAAAAAAACTGAGAGAAATATGCAGGACAGTTATGGCAGAATGCATGATCTCGGTTGGGGGGGTGGGGGGGAAGGGGAAGATAAAGGGAAATATGCCTGAACTGAATTGGAAAATGATGTATGAAATGCACAAAGCATCAATAAAAAAATTCACAATCACTTATTCTTATCCCTTTGAACAATTATGAATCTCTGCATTAATCACTACCAACTATAAGATAAGAAGCTTCTTTGACCAAGATTATGAGAACAATCTACAGATATAAATATAAAATATTTAGATAGCAGAATCAACATCACCTTTTAGCAAAACAGCCTCAATATGCTCTCTAATTTGCCCTTATGACTTCCGCAGACTTGGGTGCTGATCATGTAGACAGTATTAGGTATGAATTCCCTCCTGTGAGTAACCATTCAAATAAGTCAAAACAGTGGATTGTTTCCATAAATAGTCTTACCACTACTGTACTAGTGTTCATGTCTTCTCTAATAGATATGATTATAGCACTGTGGTGCACTGCTGGGTAATAAGGTTGATTTCATTTCTTCCTGGGCATCCTAAGTAGCACCTTCTAAGCACTATGAAACCTAGCCAGCAGAGGGAGTGAAAGAGAAAGGGAGATTGAGATTGAGATTTCTGGTCAGTTCAGATTTGATTTCTTTTTTTATTTATTTATTTAAATAAACTATTTTTTATTTGTTTATTTTTAAGGGATTCTACAATATAATGACACAGTTGTTTGCAGGTAGCATTGATGTTACTCAATTTGTTATACAATTAGATAACTGGTGCATTTTGCAAGTATCTATGTCCAAATTTTGAACAACCCAAGGTTCCCATAGTCCAGTTAGAGAAGCTTGTATGCACAGGCGTGTTGATCAGTTAGGAGTCCAGACTATATTCCTGTAGTCTCATGATTCACCCCTATCTCTCCGCAGCCCTTACATTCTACCACGCTTTCTCTTCCGCAGTTTGTTCCCTGGGCTTTGGGGAAGGGGCACAAGTGGGTGAGAAGAAAACAGTCCACTTTCTTTGGAGTTGTCATTTTGGACTCTTGTCTGTTCAGGTTTTTTCCCTTCATGGGTTGACAGCTTTTCCAGTGATACCTTTTTAGTCATACTAACAAAGCACAAGCAATTGGATGTACAGGCATTTAAGCAGTACCAATTATTATGTCAATCTAAGCTGTGAGCATAGACACAGATGCTTGGATGGTATGCTAATCCGCAAACTGTGGTTTCTCTATAAAGGGTGACAAGTTCTTATTGTGGCTTATAACATCTCCTAACCACTAGAGGACATAAGCTAAGTCTATCTGTTGCTCTCAATTAAATAGAAGTATTTGGGTTGGGACATTTCAGAGTTGATTGGTGGAAAAGTCAGGCAAGACCTTCATGACTTATGTGGAAGGATTATGGAACTCTTACTCTGGTGCCCCACATAAACCAGGATGTGTTGAGACAAACATCTTTCAGCTTGTCCTCAAGGGGAAGGTCTTGCCCCCTGTCACACTCACTGTCGACTTGAGAGAAAAATGCGGATTGTGTGTCTGACCTTCCTTGCATAGTCTATGCAAGTAAGAGACAATGTTGGAGTAAGGGTTTCCCTAATGCAATGTCATTTTTCAAGTTTGCGTCGCCAGCTAATACTAAATTAGGTTAATCAAACATGGAATTACCGGTAAAAGGGAAAAAATAGATAAGAGTCAAGCTGTGTTTTGTTCATAGCCATAATGTGCTGTTGCACAATTGCAAAAGGGGGTCTGCAGAGACATTAGAAAATAATAGCTTGGTAAACAAAAATTAGTAAAGGAAATTACAAATGGGTGTACCGGGGTTGTATATGAAGCAACTGAATTAAATACATGGCTATAAACTTTGTTATAGTAATCTGTGGTCTTTCTGATCTACTATTCCTTTATCTCTTCCAAAGGTTTGCCTGTTTTTATAATCCTATCCAGGTTCTGTTTTCCTCTCCACTGTTCTGTGTCTTTATTTTCTCATGTCTTTAGCAATCTAAGTAAATAGTCTAATTGTGTAAGTCATTAGAACCCCATATTATTGATTGGACCACAGCACTGTCTGTGCACCATCTAACACTGAAAGTAGCTGCATAACTTGGAAGCAATATTTACTCCTGTTGATCCTCTTGTCAGTGAAATCTTTGTTCTTCATAGTCTGAGACCAGTCATGGATTTAGATTTTGCAAAAAAAAAAAACAATTCCTATATATAAAGAACTTGCTTCAGTTTCTTCACAGTGTAGGTTCCAATCATTCCCCCATTGTCCTGGCCCTAATTATGGACAGTACTGTAGTGCCATCTTTACTTCAGGATTCCCACCAGAACTGAAGAGTGATTGGACAGTTAAACTAAACCTGGCTTTCTCACAGGAATTGGATCCCTTAAAATAATTCTGCCAAAAACAAATCTGAATCGCATTTTAGGCTTTTGTTTTATGTGAATTTCCAATCTAAGGAGAGCTCTTTCTTTTAAATTTCACAGACACTGTAATGAACACAAGCAATTAGATATATAGTATTTAAACCAGCATTATAGTTTAGGTTAGGTTACTTTGTTATAGACACATTGTTTAGATAATATTTTGATTCATGAATTACAGTTTTTTCTGTTAATATGACATGGGTCTTACGTGGCTTATAACATTTCACTAACCTGTTGAGGAGGTAAGCTTGTGGCACAGCCATGGGTTTATGACTTCTCCAATGAGAGAGCCAATAGCCATTGGATTTGGGATATATCAGGCATATGGCTGCCCTGCTGCCCACAGTATTTCCAGGCAGGTGATGTGTAGATGGTGTTGACGGTGGAGTCTTGCTGGACTCAAGGAGACCCGTATTGCTTTATTGTCTTTTGGTTTAGTGGCCATTGGTACACTCTCTGGTTTTCCAAGAGGCCATCTGTACATTTGCATGTGTGGTCTCAATACATCTTCCCCATTTGGAACGTCAGGTCTTGCAGCAGCAGGGCATTAGTTTAGGATCGAAAGTTATCCTTGGACAAACTTAGTCAGAGCCCATGAAAGGAACAACAGCCATAATTGACCAGAGTTCCGAAGCAACAGCTCCAGCGAGAGTGGGACTGTTTCTGTTCTCTCACTCACTCGTGCCCCCCTTGTCTAAGCCCAGGGAATAATGCTGCGGTAAGAGGCGTGGCGTGGTAGAATTGTAAGGGCTGCTATGGGGTGAATGGTGAAACCAACAGCAATGGTAGTCTGGACCCTCATTTGATTCAACCTTGACCCCTGCTGGAAGCGTGGGGCTGTGGGGGTGTTGGGCACAAAGCCTGTCACAATTGTTTTCTATGAAGGATTGCTTGTACTCATGGATTATCACTTATAGCTTTAAAAAATGGGAACAAAAACTGAGAGAAATATGCAGCGGACAGTTAACTGGCCAGAATGCATGGATCTCGATGATTGTGGGGTAGGGGTGGAGAGGTGGAGAGAAAGGGAAATATATGCCTGAAACTGAAGTGGAAAAATGATAGATATGAAAATTTGCACAAAGACATCAATAAAAAAAAATTTCACCAATCACTTTTCTTTAATGTATCCCTATAGTCGAACAATTATGAATCTCTGCATTAATCACTACCAACTATAAGATAAGAAGCTTCTTTGACCAAGATTATGAGAACAATCTACAGATATAAATATTAAATATTTAGATTTAGCAGAATCAACATCACCTTTTAAGCAAAACAGCCTCAATAGCTCTCTAATTTGCCCTCTATACCTTCCGCAACTTGTGGTGCTGATCATGTAGACCAGTATTAGGTATGAATTCCCTCCTTTGAATGAGTAACCATTCAAATAATTCAAAAACAGTGGATTGTTTCCATAAATAGTCTTACCACTACTGTACTAGTGTTCATGTCTTCTCTAATAGATATGATTATAGCACTGTGGTGCACTGCTGGGTAATAAGGTTGATTTCATTTCTTCCTGGGCATCCTAAGTAGCACCTTCTAAGCACTATGAAAACTAGCGCAGCAGGAGGGAGAAAGAGAAAGGGATTGAGATTGAGATTTCTGCGTTCAGTTCAGATTTGATTTCTTTTTTTTATTTATTTCATTTTAATAAAAGCTATTTTTAAATTTGTTTATCGTTTAGGGGATTCACAATATAATGACACCAGTTGTTTGCAGTACATTGATGTTCTAGCAATTGTCTGATCAATTTTAGATAAACTGTGCATTTTTTGCAATATCTATGTCCAATTTGAACAACCCAAGGTTCCCATAGTCCAGGTTGAGAAAGTTTGTATGCTCAGGCGTGTGCATCATTTAGCGAGTCCAGACTATATTCACTTGTAGTCTCCCATAGTTCACCCCCTATCATCTCCGCAGCCTTACAATTCATACCACGCTTTCTCTTCCGCCAGTTTTGTTCCCTGGGCTTTGGAAGAAGGGGCACAAGTGGGGTGAGAAGAAAACAGTCCACTTCTTTCGGTTTGCAATTTTGGAACCTTTGTCTGTTCAGGTGTTTTTTTACCTTTCATGGGTTTGAAATAGCTTTTCCAGTCGATAACCTTTTTAGCTCATACTAACAAAGCACAAGCATTGGATTGTACAGGCCATGTTATCGAAGCAATTAAGTACCGTAAATTATTATGTCAATCTAAGAGCTGTGAGCATAGACACAGTTGCTTTGGATGGTATGCTAATCTGCAAACTGTGGTTTTTCTGATAAAGGGGACAGGTTCTATTGTTGCTTATAACATTTCCTAACTCTAGAAGACTGTAAGCTTGTAGGCATCACATGTGATTATTCCTCCAAAGGGAGAGCTAATAGCGCGAATTAGATTTGGATGATGAAATTAATATGATTATAAGTATAATTATATATAATTATAATAATATATATATAATATATACTAATATTGGCTGCCACGTGATTGCAGCATCACCGTATTCTCCCAAGGCTGTTCGAGGGCTATCACTGATACTTTGACAGAGGAGACCTTGCTTGACTCAAGGGAGACCATATATTTCTGACTGTATTGACTATTGGTGGCTTTGGTAAATGCTCTCTAGCTTTTTCAGAGGCCAGTTGTAATGCGACAAGTGACATTCTCATAACATTTTTTTTCATGCTCACACCAGGTCTATCAACAAAGGGACTTATTTGACCTTTCTCCTTGCATATATTCAACTTATAGGCTAAAGGCCTTTAATAATTTGGGGGGGGTGTAGGTTTGAATCCCCCTAAGCCAACATCTCTAGGCAGAATAATTCATTGCTCGATGTCAGAAGCTTTCACCTGTCTAGTATTTATATTTTGTTGAATTACATTACCAGTTTAATAAACCACTTTACTTATTGGAAATTTGGACTCTAGAGAATTATCCTTTCACAGTTCCTAATGCCTATCAGTCAATTTAAAAAGGGAGTTATTACTGTTTATAGGAAATATCCACACAGTAACACAATTGGCTCTAATTATCCAGATTAGGGATTGTGGTTTTTCATACAACATCAAAAGTTTTCTTTTTACCACATAAAGGGGAGAGGTAGGTAGGTTTCTCAGCAGTATCTGGAAGGTAAACTGCATTAGGGACCCGATTATAAATTCAGTTAAGCCCCATAGTATTCAGCAGAGATGCTCACGGGTGTCTGTGACTCGGCAGTCTGAGGCTCTTCTCTTCTTTAATGTTCAATATGGGCAATACCATTCTCTGCTGAGATTTCCCAAGTTTCCATCCATGCTACATCCATAAGGTTGTAGTGTTTCAGGCAGGGTATTTAGATTTGGATGATTCATTTATCCTGTACGGGTAAACATTACAAACTTCTCCCTTTCCACCATATTATTAGTTTCAAGATTCCTCAAAATTGAAAATTTATCAATAGGATTGGAATCACAGAGATTTCCATTTGTTTCCCAGAAAGGATATTACCCGACCCCCACCTCCTCCTACTCTTTTTTTTTTTTTAGGTTTTTATGTGTTGACCTATAGATGCCTAAGTTGTTTATTACACAACCCATAACAGGAGCCAAGGCATAAGCTTCATTAAATTTACAAAATCAACTATTTTCTCATTGATGTATGCTACTTATTTGGGAAGGTAAATTAATAAGCTTAGTTCCTTTAAATTGTCCTACGAGTAAAAGAAAAGTGTTATAATGTGATGTTGTAAAATTCCCAGAAAAAATATAGAGCCATTTGTGTACCTTAGAACCAATACAAATTATAATAAAACGATTAACATTTATATTCCCAATTAGTTCATGTTGATTACCAGTTTTTCATTCACAAAACCTACACCAAATTAACCAATCTAAAACAATTCACTAAGCTTTAAAAGATCCTATACTTTGTGGATAAAGCTTGGGCAGAGTGAGTCCGCAAATAAATTTTACCCACACTAAACACTTTGCTCTTAAAAGCCTAAGTGACTGGATGATGACTTCTATTATTTGGAAGTAAAATTTAAGCTTTAGTTTCCTTTAAATTGGCTCTACAAGTAAAAGAAGTGTCTATAACGTGTTATGTTGTATAATTCAGAAAAAAATATAGAGAACCAACCCAATACAACTAGAAAAAACAAATAGCATTTTATATTCCCAGTTAGTCAAATGTCAGTATCTAGCTCCCTTTTTGTTTTTTAAGCCACAAGCCATCTTTCATATATAAACCAATTTTGCAAGCAGTTGTGCCCAGCTCACACAGCCCCAAGGCTCCCACCATCCAGCTGAGGGGATTGACTTGTTCAATCAAACTTGATCAAATAAGTGTTCCCAGGCTATATCTGTCCAGTTGTTTACACAACACGCCAACATCGCAGCCCCCCACATTCCTAATCACACTTCCCTCATTCCGCAGATTGTTCCCTAAACGCTAAGAATGGGGCACACAATCGGACAAAGAAGCGACAACAGTCTACTTTGTCTGGTAGGCATATCGTTTTGGACCCTCTGATTCATCGCTGGCTGTTTTTCCTTTCATGGGTACTGCTGTTTGCCCAGGGATAAGCTTTCAATCTACTAATGAAACCACAAGCAAGATAGATATACTATGTATTTAACCATTGCTGATTTACTATGGATGGTTGTTACTTGGTATAGACACAGAATGTTTGGATGGTGCTGTTAATCCCTGGATTACTTTATTTTTCGTTCACTGAGAAAGATGACAAGGCTGTACTGGTAGGGCCTTTACAAGATCATCCTAAATCAACACTAGAGGGGTATGAAGACTTGTGGCGAAATACACGAGTTATTCCTCCAAGGAGAGAAGCTAATAATCAAATAAAATTGAGGGATATACAGACCTATGGCTATCCCATGATTAGGCACAGAGTATCTCCAAGGCAGGTGAGGGTGCTGATGATTGTGGAAGGAGTCTTTGCTTGACTCAAGAGGAGACCACAGCATTTGCTTTAGGCTGGTCAGTGGCTTAGTGGTAACATCTCTCTGTGTTATTCCAGAGACCAACTGTGACTTGTAAGTGCGATCTCGGCACAATTTCTCCCATGTACATCGGTCATTTGACAGCAGGGCGGGCCTTACTATCTTCTCTTCTTGCAGATATACCCAGTTTACAGCAATTAAGGCTTTACCTTTTTGTTTGGGGGGGGGGGGGCTTGGGTCCCTTGGCCAACATCGCCCTTGGCGAATGAATCCATTCTGCCTCGTCAGTGCTCTCCTGTACTCTATATATATTTGCTTAATTATGCACCACTTAAAAAGACTTTAGATATTATATGGTTCTGAATAAGAATAAGTCCTGTTTTACAGTTCCCTTGTTGATATATTATAGTCATTAAAGAAAGCAGTTTTACACAGTTTTATAAGAGATACTTCTGATAACAGTCAGCTCTAATTTCCAGTTTAAAGATGACTTCATTACCACCGTTTTTTCTTTTTTATATAAAAAAGAGTGGTAAGTGAGGTCTCTCATATTGTAAACTGTGCAAGTTTTGATTTTTAATATCTCTCCAAGAAAAGTGTATGGTGTCTACAGCATATGAATCTTTAACATCTAGAGCACCAAAAGCAATGTCAATAGCTTTGATCATTTTGGATATCTCTGTAGTTGTCATTAATAATCCGTGTCTTCTTGTTGAGCCATACAGGTCAACTCTATTCAACTCTTTTTTGTATTATAGATTATAATTTTTATATTGCTGAGGCAATCTATCCTAGCCCTTAATAAGCTTATAAGCCAATTAGATGTGGATATACAGCACATGCGGCCTCTGTCATGGCAACAGTAATTTCCAAGGGCAATGGTGAGGGTAGCGGGCTGACGGTGGGAGTCTTGCTTGCTCAGGGAGAACACATATTTGCTTTATTGGTTTAGGTGGCTTTTCGGATAACACTCTCTGGTTCCAAGAGGCCATCTGTACACTTGCATGTGTTAGGTCTCAATTACATCCCTCCCATGTTAATTCAGGTCCTGTCGCAGCAGGATCATAGTGCCTCTCCTCAGCAATGTTAGTCTGGACACTCATTTCGAATCAACTTGATTGAACAGAACAATCCTGTCACCCCCCACGGATTGGTGGGGCTGTAGGTCTTTTGACACAACAGCCTGCAGATAGGTTTTGCATGAAGGATACTTGTACTCATGGATTATCACTTATAGCTAAAAATGAAAAAAAAAACTGAGAGAAAGATGCAGGACAGTTATGGCAGAATGCATGATCTGGGATGGGGTGGGGGTGGGGGGGAAGGAAAGGGAAATAAGCCTGAACTGAATTGGAAAAAATGTATGAAATGCACAAAGCATCAATAAAAACTAATTAAAAAAAGAAAATATCCATGAAATTAAAAAAAATAAGCTTATAAGTCAGTGAGATTTTATAAGAATTCTTAATATTTGCTCTTATTGTATTTCATTTTTATAGGTTCTTTGTCTGGGTTCCCATGTATCTGATTCATGTATATCTCATTGCCCTGCCTCCACATTTCCACACCCCCATCATCCCATTATCTTATGGAACATTTCTGATTCTTGTATTTCTGCTCTGTTTCATCTCTAGTCTATTATCCCCCTCTCCTTGAATTCATGCCTACTGGGACCCATTTCAGATTCCTGGCTTCTACATGTACTCCAGAAGCATGTCATTAGACATAAAACAGCATATTTGAAGCTAGAACCCACATAGGAGGAGAAAGCATGGAGTTAAACCGCCTTTGCTATCAGGAGAATGCAGGCTAAAACGACTTTCAAATTCTATCTCACCACAGTCAGAATGACCATCATGAGGAAAAAAAATGACAACAAATGCTAGGGTGGATGTGGGGAAGAGGAATGTTTCTGCACTTTTAATGAGAGTGTAAATTTGTACAGTGACTTTTGAAATCAGTCTGGATATTTCTTTAAGAAAAGTAGAAATAGAGACTGAAGAAATGGCTCAGCAGTTAAAAGCACCAACTGCTCTTGCAGAGGACCCAGGTTTGATTCTCAGCACCCACATGGCAGTTAAGAATGGTCTTTAACTCCAGTTTCAGGGTAATCCAACACCCTCTTCTGAGCCCCTGCGGCATTGCACGACATGGGTGCACCAACCTACATGCAGACAGTACACTCATACATATAAAAAAAAAATAAATAAAAAGTAGAAATAGAACTAACACATGACCTAGCTATATCATGACAAGAAGAATTCACATCTTACTACAGTACTACAGAGACACTTGCACATCTATGTTCATTGCTACTCTAGTTACAATATGTAGGAAATGGAACCAGCATACATGTCCATCTACTGGTGAGCAGATATGAAAAATGCGGTTCATATAAATAATAAAATATAACTCTACTATAAAGAAAATGTAATCATGAGTTTTGCATATACTGAGGGAGGCGACTCAGGCAAGAAAATTAAAACCTGAACTTTCTGACCTTAAACTTAATGCTTGTCTCTGTCACATCCTCTTTAATGAGGGTGTGAGTCTGTACATTTTCAAGAGAAAGATACCATTCAATTGTTTTGTATTAAGATGTTTGAATTACTATTCCCCTAGTTACACTCATCTTTACACTTCTTAAAATTAGTCTTCTTGGGGCTGGAGAGATGGCCTAGTGGTTAAGAACTCCGACTGCTCTTGCAGAGGACCCGGGTTTGATCCCCAGCACCCACATGGCAGCTGAGAACTGTCTTTAACTCCACTTCCAGGGGAATCTGACACCCTCTTCTGACCTCCCTGGCATTGCACAACATGGGTGCACAAACCTACATGCAGACAGTATATTCATATATATACAAAAATAAATAAAATTAAAAGAAAAGTGTTTAAAATAAAAAAATAGTCTTCTTAACATACATACATATTAATCGTATAGATCATTTAGAGCTAGGGTATGTAACTTTGCAGTTTTATGTTCAGTTAACATATATACAGAACAAGTTTCTTGATGCTTCACCGCCTGTGTTTCATGTTCCCTGCAAAGTCTTTTAGAATCCAAGGCTTACTTATACCTTGCCTAGGGAGCAGAGTGCTTTGCAAAGTTAAGGGGGTTAAAATTCCATTGCAATATAAACCTGATTATCTGATAGGGTCCACACCTCCACTATTGTAATCTGAATATAGAATATAGTATAATTTTAACTGGAAAGCTCATTGTATGTAGATTCATATGAAAATATTAATTTTTAGATACCAAGCTTTTAAACTAAATTTCAGATTGAAGACAGCAATTTATCTATGATTCCTTGGCCTTCTGTGTGAGGCAGTAAGCTCTTCAAGAGTGTATTTTATCCTTCTCCACAGTTCAAAAAATATTTCATCTGCAATGGAAAAAAAGTACTCTGCTAAAAAGTTTATTTTGTTTCTGTCTGAGTTTTCAGGGAAATGTCTAGTTTATTGTTTCTAAAAGTTCTGGCTAGACAAAGAAAAGCATTTCTTCTTATAAAAACCATAGGGGAAATTTAAATTAATAAAAAGAGAATGAGAGTAAGTTTAGGCCAATCCTTTGAAGCCAGTTAGCCAGCTCAAAGAAAATCACAAGGAAGTACATCAAAGACTCATAGCCTAGGAAGTTCCCTCCAAAATATGAGACCCCAGTATTTTCAAAACAAATGTGTCTATAAATTCAAATTATGAGCATTGGATTTATTGTCACTTCATAATCATCTGAACATCAAAACTCACCAGACTCATACCAGAAAGAGAAACAATAATCAAAATTCATTTCATGGGTTTACTTTTTGCTTTCTGTTGTTTGTTTTAGAATACAGTCTCATGTAGCCCAGACTGAGCTCAAACACACTAAGTAGGTGAGGATGACCTTATCCTGATCCTCCTGATGCTACGTTCTGAATGTTGAGAATACAAGTGTACAACACAACACAACACAAAACAATACACAGTAGTGGATCAAATCCAGGCCTCTACCAATTGAGCCACTTCTCCATTCTCCAAAATTCATTTTCTACTTTTGCATTCTGCTGCTAGTTTTCATTATAATCCAAACATGTGATGTCCTAAAAAATTCATGACAAATGTCATATAGTAAAAACAGTACAAAGATTTGGGGCTAGAAGATAACTAAGTGGGTAAGAGTGCTTGCTGTCCAATCATGCGTGTCTAAGTTCAAATCCCCAGTACCCAAATAAAAATGTGAGACATGACCATGCATGCCTATAACTCCAACACTGAGGGGTAGAAGCAGGATGGATGGGGATGGCTGAGCAGCCAGTCTAGCAGAAGAGTGAGCTTCAGGTTCAGTGTCAGATACCGCCATACAAGAATAAGACAGAGAGTAACAGGGCAAGACACTGTAAGTCATCCTCGTGGCTTCCACACCAGACACAAGTCGATCTATATGTGTACACCACACACACATACACAGACAGACACAAAGATACACACACACACACACACACACACACACACACACACACAGAGAGAGAGAGAGAGAGAGAGAGAGAGAGAGAGAGAGATGTGACTCTTTGAATCCTAATTCTATCCCCGACTAGTCATATAAGTTTGGCTTCCCTATATTACCTCATTATTGAGCATCAATAGTAGAGTTTTTCTTATAGAAGCACCTGAAATTTAAATGAGATTACACATGTAAAATGCCAAGTAAAATGCACATAGAAAATACATAAAAACAGCAGGTAAGTTTCCTTCCTATCTCAATAGTTCTGTTGGCATCCTTATTGGGTTTATTTCTGTTTTCTCCTAAGAAACTCTTCACCTAGACTGCTGCCAGAATGACCTTTCTAAAAGGCAAGTATGGTCACATTGCTATCTTACTTAAAGCTCTTAAAATGTTCAGATAGTTGCATGTACAATGCATCATGTCCTGATGACTGCCCTAAAATTCAGCTCAATTTCCCCACATGAACACTTTTAAAGGCTCCCATATACTTTCTTGTTTTCCTATAACATACTCTTTATCCCTCAAATTCTCAGGGTATTATTACTGTTCAGAGAAGTATTTTTTTTCCCCTTGTCAAAATCAAATTTAACATCTACTTTGAGCATTTTCTGGGATATCTACCTGACTAGTGTAGAGCTTCTATGTGTTCCAACCATACCCCAGATATTTTTCTTAGATAATCAGTGGATTAAAGCACAGGTACTTGATCTAGGCAGCATAGGGTCACATACTAACTATAATGCTTATTATTTGTGTGTCTTATGCTCATTGAAATGAACGGATTGTGCACTCTCATAGTAAGGACAATAGAAGTTTAAACTAAAATGTGGCAGAAAGCTAGGTGGTAACTAGATTTTCACCTCAATATAGGACAACCCTCTCAAGGAAATCTTCATGTTTGAGAAGTCCTTGTTTGGTTAAGTTGTATGCAGTTTTCCAACATGTAAATTGTACTGTATGAATTAGGACAGCATAGACTGGGTGTTGGGCAACTTTGGAAGGTAATATTGTTACTGCAGAAATCGGGGTTCCCTCTTTGTTCCCTCAGTCAAGTTAATAACAAATTTAGAAGAAGGCCCTTGGGGAGTTTTATTAGAATTCAAGAGAGAAATGGAAAGCATACAAACTATTAATCTTGGAAGAGAGGAAAGCCATAACCTTTTTTTATTAATTTTATTTATTTATGTATGTGTATGAATGTACTGTCCGCATGCAGGTCTGTGCACCCGTGTCGTGCAATGCCGCGGAGGTCAGAAGAGGGTGTCAGATTCCCCTGGAACTGGAGTTCTCCTAGAATTGGAGTTTCAGACGGTTCTCGGCCGCCATGTGGATGCTGGGGATAGAACCCGGGTCTTCTGTAAGAGCGGTCGGTGCTCTTAACCGCTAGGCTATCTCTCCAGTCCCAGCCATAACCTTTTCTAAGCAACCATGTGGTAAAAAGATAGGGGAGGGGAGCTTCAAAGAACGAATAAAGACACCCAAAGTGTTAAGTAAAGCATTCTTAGTAAAGAGATAGAAAAGATAGAGGAAAGTTATGTTTTTTTGAGTAAGAGAAAGAAAACAGTCAGGCCCTACAGCCATCGATGGTAGAGGCTCTTTAGGTGAGTGCACCAAGCTTCTTGCTTCTTGGGAAGAGGAAGGACACTATCTCATTAAGAGGATAATTATTCCTCTCATCTCCTTAGCATGGCAGCCTCCCAGACAGGTGATCTCTTGTCCATGTGACTGGCAAGCCCAGCTGTATAAGTTCTTAGGGGATGAGACCATAGTATGCCATGTTCTAATCTTCAGAGTAGATCAGAAGTCCAATCCATCTTTGGTCAAGGGTAGATTCCATTGGGTGAAGTACATCCCCAATTGCCTTTAATGTTCCTGTAACATTACTTGGTCTGGAGTAGGGACCAAATAATCATTTAGAATGTGGGCTGAAGTTGGGGAGTGGCTATCCCATCATGAAAACCCAGAGATGCAATTCCAAAGATGTTCAACAGAAGGGATTAATCCATGGGCTGGTGCTTTGGCCACCGCTCATGGATAGCTTCTAAGCAGAGGTGCTCATTTAGGAGAAGACCTAACAAGGAACTGGGAGCCAGCAGTCTCTTCTGGCATTCTTGGCCTCCAGCAAGGTCATTTCCAAAACATCTCCCCCACGATGCCTAACTTGTTTCCATCTCCTGTCATCATCAGTATGAGCTGCTCCAAATGTACTTTACACTTAGGGGGCTGGAGAGATGGCCTAGTGGTTAAGAGCACCGACTGCTCTTGCAGAGGACCCGGATTCGATCCCCAGCACCCACATGGCAGCTGAGAACCATCTGTAACTCCAATTCCAGGAGAACTCCAGTTCCAGGGGAATCCGGCACCCTATTCTGACCTCTGCAGCATTACACAACATGGGTGCACAAACCTACATGCAGACAGTACATTCATATAAATAAATAAATAAATAAATAAATAAATAAATGTAATTTACACTTATGCAAACTATGTTATGAAAATAAGGACTATTCAGCTAAGGATCATGCAAATGAGGGCAATCTTGGTTAATGAAAGGTCAGTCCTATTCAAAGTCTGGGGTACCTAGGACAGAGCTACAGTTCTGAGATATCAGATGACAGCATTCCTGGCTAGCAGTCACATGGACAATTTCTTCAGTTTTAGTCAGACTGGATCAGGTAAGGCCCTAATGTCAACAAGGCAGTGACAAGAGTAGGAGGGCAAAAAACAGTGCAACCCCCCCCACCTTGGGCCATTCTGGTGGGAACAGAAAAGGTGACTTGGAGCACAAAGTAAAAGAAGAGACATCCAGTCTTCCAACCTAAAGGAACATGCCTTCAACCAAAGGAAAAAGCAATTGAACTTCGCATCAGACTACAAAAAACATATCAAGGGGCTGGAGAGATAGCCTAGCAGTTAAGAGCACCGACTGCTCTTGCAGAGGACCCGGGTTTGATCCCCAGCACCCACATGGCAGCTGAGAACCGTCTGTAACTCCAATTCCAGGAGAACTCAAGTTCCAAGGGAATCCGAGACCCTCTTCTGACCTCCACGGCATTGCATGACACGGTTGCACAAACCTACATGCAGACCGTACATTGATACACATAAAAAATTAAGTAAAATTAAAAAAAATATCAAATCCACGTGCCAAGAGCACAAAGGAAAATCAACAACATGGGAAAAGCAAATAATAAATCCCCAACAAAAATCTAGCAGTCCTATAGAAGACTCCAACAATGAGTTCTCCCTGGAGATAACCCAGGACACAGATCTTAAAAGAACAGCAGTAGACATATTCAAATAAATGAAGGGAGAGAATGACAAACTCAGGAATGAAGTGGAAACACTGAAAAGAACCCATGGTGAAATGAAACAGGAAATGGGCCAGCAAATCAATATCAAGGATCTAGAAGGAGAGAATGACAAACTCCAAAGGGAACTGGAAATAGTAAATAAATAAGTAAATAAATAAATAAATAAATAAATAAATAATAAAAAATCACAGTATGAAGTGAAAAAGGAATTTGCCCACTCACCCAATCAGCAGGAAAAGATGCAAGAAAGTCTTAGTAACAGATTGGATGAAGGAGAAAGTAGACTATCAACACTGGAAGACAAGGTGGAAGAACTGCAGTGCTCAAACAAAGAGTACGAAAATTTTTTAAAAATCACAAGAGTGGAACAATCAGGAAATATGGGACACTATGAAAAGATCAAACATCTGCATCATAGGGCTAGAGAAAGGAGAAGAATCCCAGAACAAAGGTATTGATCAGATCTTCAACAGAATAATAGAAGAAAATTTCCCCAAACTGAAAAATGACAAACCCATACAAATACAACAAGCACATAGAGCACCAAATAGACAAGATCAGAAAAGGAGTACTCAAAGCCATATCATATTTAAAACACTAAATGCCCAAAACAAAGACAAATTACTGAAGGCCACAAGAGATAAACAACAAATTACATATAAAGGAAAACCCATCAGAATTACAGATGACTATTCAGTGCAAATGATGAAAGCCAGAAGAATGTGGACCAAAGTATTCCCAGTACTACTACAGATGCCAACCCAGATTACTCTACAGAGCAAAAATGTCGATTATAGTTGAAGGAGAAAGAAAAATCTTCCATGACATAATCAAGATGAAAGAATTCATGTCCAGGAAAAGAACCCTTCAGAAAATACTCAAAACAATTAAAAGGTCAGAGGAAAGGAGTAACTATCCCCAAGCACTTAGAGAGAGTAATGAATAAAAGTATAACTGCAGAAATACAAACCTAGATCAAGAATGCAAACAGAAAATAAGGTAAAAGGAATCAGCACACATCTCTCAATAATAACCTTAAATATTAATGGTCCGAACTCCCCAATAAAAAGACATAGACTAGGAGAATGGATTAGGAAACAGAACCCAACTATATGCTGACTACAAGAAACCCATGTAACCCTCAATGATAGACACCAACTTGAAGTGAAAAGATGGAAAAAATATTCCAAACAAATGGTACCAAAAAGGAAACTGGAGTTACTATTCTAATAGCAGACAAAATAGACTTCTAAGTAAAACTAATCAGAAGACACAAAGAGGGCCACTTCATCCTTATCAAGGAATCAGTTAACCATGAAGATTTCACAATCATGAATATATACATGCAACAAACTCCAGTACACCGAATTTATAAACACAATTCTACAGGACCTGAAGGCACAGATTGATCTGAACACAATAACAGTGGGAAATTTCATATCCCACTGAGCCCATTAGATAGGTCAACTTGACAAAGAATAAACAGAGAGCTATCTGAACTGAACAATACAATACACCAAATGGACATCACAGATAGCTACACAATATTCCACCCAAACACCAGACAATATGCTTTCTACTCAGCACCCCATGGAACATTCTCAAAAATCGACCACATGCTGTGACACAGAAAAAAAAAACTCTACAAATACAAAAGCAATGAAATAATTTCATGCATTCCATCACGTCATGGTGCAATAAAGCTCAATATCAACATCAGAATAAACACAGATATCTACGAGAATACATGGAGACTAAAAATCACACTCCTGAATAATGAATTGGTCAAGGAAGAAATAAAGAAAGAAATAAAAACATTCCTGGAACCAAATGAAAAAGAAACTACAACACAACAAAATCTATGGGAAAATTTAAAAGTAGTCCTAAGAGGAAAAGTTATAGCCCTCAGTGCCTACATTAAAAAGGCAGAAATGGGACAAATAAACAAACTAACACTGCAGCTGAAAATACTTGAGAAACAACAACAAATGAACCCTAAACCCAACAGACAGGAAGAAATCACAAAATCAGAGCAGAAATCAATGAAATAGAAACAAAGAAAACAATACAAAAAAATCAATGAATCCAAAAGCTGGTTCTTTGAAAGGATAAACAAAATAGATAAACCCTAGCTCAGTTAACCAGAAGAAAGAGCAATTCCAAATCAATAGTGTTCATGATGAAAATGGAAACATCACAACAAAGAAAAGACCCAGACAATCATATGAGAATACTCCAAAAATCTATACTCTACTAAATTTGGAATCTAAGATAAATGGATGAGTTTTTGAAATACTGGAATCCACCAAAGCTTAAAAAAGGAGAGATTGACAACTTAAACAGACCCATATTTTATGAGGAAATTGAAACTGTAATACTAAACCTCTCAACTAAAAAAAGCCCGGGCACAGATGGTTTCATGGCAGAATTCTATAAAACATTTAAACAGGACATACAACCATTATTACTAAAACCGTGTGGAAGGATACGAGCAGAGGGGAATCTCCCAAATTCCTTCTATGATGCCAGCATCACTATAATACCCAAACCAGGCAAAGATACAACCAAAAAAGAAAATTATAGACCCATCTCATTAATGAACATAGATGCAAAAATTCTCAACAAAATACTTACAAACCACATACAGACCCACATCAAAATGACCGTCCATCGTGACTAAGTTGGATTCATACAAGAGAGGCAGGGATGTTTCAACATATGTAAATCAATAAATATCATAAAACATATAAATGGGCTGGATGGCAAAAAACCCTTCCACAAAATCCAGCATCCCTTCAGGCTTAAAGTCCTAGAGGGAATTGGACTGGAGGGAACATTCCTCAACATAAGCAAAGCCATATACAACAAACCCACAGCTACCATCATCCTAAATGGAGAAAAGTTAGAAACATTCCCCTTAAAGGTAAGAACACAGCAAGGCTGCCCCCTATCACCACTCTTCCTCAATGTAGTGCATGAAACACTTGCCAGGGCAATAAAGCAAGAAAGAGAAATTAAAGGAGTACTAATTGGAAACGAGGAAGTCAAACTATCCCTTTTTGCAGATGATATGATAGATTAACTTAGGGATTCTAAAACCTCTCCCAAAAAACTCCTAGAAACGATTAAGAGTTTCAGTAAAGTGGCAGGATAGAAAATTAACCTAGAAAAATCAGTAGCCTTTCTCTACATCAACAACAAGCAACTGAAAAAGGAATACAAGAAGACCTTCCCACTCACAATTGCCACAAAGCAATAAAATGCCTAGGAACAAACATAACCAAACACACCAAAGATCTCTACAACAAAAATTTTAAACATCTGAAGGAGATTGAAGAAGACATCAGAAGATAGAAAGACCTCCCATGCTCATGGATTGGAAAAATTAATATAGTAAAAATGTCCATTCTACCCAAATTGATATGCATATTCAATGCAATCCCAATTAAAATCCCCAAGATTTTCTTCACAGACTTGACAAAAAATCCCTAAATTCATATGGAAAAACAAATGACCCCAAATAGACAAAGCAACCCTGAGCAAAAAGCTCAATACAGGGGGATCACTATACCTGACTTCAAACTATATCGCAGGGAGATAGTCATAAAACAGCCTGATATTGGCACAAAAGAAGACATGTTGACCAATGGCACAAAATTGAACAGCAAGACTTGAGCACATACAATTTCAGCCACCTCATATTTGACAAAGGGGCAAAAAGACTAAATGGAGGAAAGACAGCATCTTTAGAAAATGGTGGTACCAAAAATGGATCACCATTTATAGCAAAATAAAATTAAACCCCTAATTCACACCCTGTACAAAACAACTCCAAATGGATCAAAGACCTCAATGTGAAATCTGAAACTCTGAAGATGAAAGAAAAAAATGTTGGCAGCAACCTACAACGCATGGGTATAGGAAAAGACTTTTTAAATCACACAGCAGCTGTGCAGGAAATAAGGTCAACAATTGACAAGTGGGATCTCATTAAACTCAAAAGCTTCTGTACAGTGGAAGTTACAATCAATGAAGTGAAGAGAAAACCCACAGAATGGGAGGAAACTTTCACAAGTGATACATCTGACAGAACATTAACATCAGGAAAATATAAACTACTCAAAAAATGAAGAAGTAAGAAAACAAATGACCCACTCAAGAGATGGAATAAAGAGCTGAACAGAGACTGTGCAAGTGAGGAAATAAAGATGGCTGAGAAACATCTTAAAAAGTGTTCCACATCTTTGTGAATTCAAGGCCAGCCTGGTCTACAGAGTGAGTTCCAGGACAGCTGGGGCTCTACAGGGAGACCCTGTCTCGAAAAGACCAAAAAGAAAAAAAAAGTGTTACACATCATTAAAATTAAGAAAATGCAAATTAAAACAACTTCAAGATCGCATCTCACTCCAATAAGACTGGCTAAGATCATGAAAATAAAAGACACCAAATGCATCAGAGGATGTGGGGAAAGGGGAACTCTCATCCACTGCTGGTGGGAATGTAAACTTGTGCAAACACTATGGAAAGCAGTGTGCAGAACCCTTAAAAGACTCAAAATGAGTGTATCACTTGACCCAGTCATACCCACAAGACTCATCCTACCACAGAGATACATACACAGCCATGTTTATTGCAGCTCTCTTCACAATAGCAAAGAGCTGGAACCAACCCAAATGCCCATCAACCAATGAGTGGATAGAGAAAATATGGTACATCTACACAATGGAGTTTATGCAGCACTAAAGAAAGATGACATCATGAACTTTGCAGGTAAATGGATAGAACTAGAAGACATTATGCTAAGTGAAGTAACAGAGTCCCAGAAAAACAAAGGACGAATGGTATCCCTCATCTGTGGATGCTAGCACCAAATACCTAGTAGTAAGCAAACTGTGCAATATTTTCTTTTACCTGAAAGCAACTGTAGCATTATAATGTGAATACCTTAATGGGATCTAGAATTAACGTACCACCTATATTCAGATGGTGAAATTGTGGTATATGGAGGGAGGATATGTGTGTATGCTTTAGAGTAATATAAAATTAAAGGGGAAATTTTGAATTCCCCAAATGGTTACCTTCATTTGTGGATGCTAACATCAAATCCCCAGTTGAAAGGCAAGCTGAACAACATTACTTTTATATTTATTTTTATCTGAAAGTAAATGTGCTGTCATAATATGCATCTCTTAACTTGCTCTAGAATTGACCTACCACATATTTTCAAACACTGTAGTTACTGTATATACGTGGAAGGTACATATTCATATCTTAGAGCAATATGAAATCAAATGGGAAAATGTGAATGATTTAAACATATTTGGAGTGGGCGGGAACCGGGGTCGCAGGGGAGACGCCATAACGCGCCAGGCCAGGTACACAGCTCTAGGCGGGGTCTGGCGGGGGGCAGCTGGGAGAGGGTCTCGCTGTGAACCCGTCTACGGGGTCCCCGGCCCAGAGGGACCGCGCTCGGGTGAGCAGGGTCGCGTTTCCCTCTGCTCTGGTCCCGGCTGGACCTGTGGGCG
>VZQC01010436.1:1043703-1071964 GCA_009823505.1 Rhizomys pruinosus
ACAGTTATGGCGGAATGCATGATCTGGGATGGGGGGGGGGGAGGGAAAGGGAAATAAGCCTGAACTGAATTGGAAAAAATGTATGAAATGCACAAAGCATCAATAAAAATCAATTTAAAAAAAATAAAAAAAAATAAAAAAAATTAATTCAGCAAAAAAAAAAATATAAATAAATAAATAAATAAATAAATAAATAAATAAACATATTTGGAATTAACATACAGCTTATTCTTGGAAGTCATAATTTTGATACATATATGATGGTTATTTAGGCATATTTTGGTGCAATACAAAGGGGAGGGAACAACAACAACATAAAGACTGGGTCAAAGAACTGAACTGACTGATACAATTAAATTCTGCCCCAAACAATGAGCCTCTGCAGTGAAAAATCTTTGGAAAGACTGAGAGAAAGATGCAAGGCATTTATGGCAGAAGGCATGAACTGGAGTGGGGCGGGAGGCAGGGAGATGGGAATGTGTCTAAATTGAACTGAAGGATTGTCTATAAAATACACAAATCATAAATAAATAAATAATATTAAAAAATATAAAAAGTACATGACAAACAAATCTACAATCTGCAAAAGTTAAATCGGCAAGTCACAACTTTATTAGGCTTAGATCAGATTGCTGAGCAGAAAAACATTACACATCAAGAAAAATGTAATGATATAGTCCAGGTCGTGAAGAAAATTATCCTTCGACTAAGAATAATATACTAAGTGACGCTATCCTTCAGAATTGAATGAGAATATGAGGTAATCCATAACCAAAATGCTAGTTTTTACAAAAGATGCTTAAGGGAGTTGTACATCCATAAATGTAAGGTCATTAATATCATGAAATCATGTAAAAGTATAAATCTGCTAGAAGAGCAGATACCCAAAGGAGAAATAGAAAGAATCAAACTGTATAAACTCCAAGAAAAACATTATGTTAAGTAGAACAAATGACACATAGAAAGGTAAACATGCTTGTACTATCTTATGTGTGTACTATCTTATGTGTGTAAACTTAAGAGAGTTAACCAAAATGTAAAAAAAATTAATAGTAGTAGGAAATGAATAAAGAGAGTGGATTTCATCACTGTACTCTGTATATATGTCTGTGCAGATTACAATGAACTCCATATATGTATAAGAAATATATTTCAATAAAAATTAAATAATATACAGCAATGAACTAGAGGAAAGAACCCAGAAATAAGTCTCTACGATGAGAGCTACCTGATTTTTGACCAACATTTCAAAAATACCCAGTAGAGAAAAGATAGTATATTCAACAGATATAGAGAGTAGATATCTGTATTTCACTAAATTAAAATATTTAAAAGAAAATGGATAAAATTTACATATGTATGTCATATGAAATGATAAATGAAAATAAAACACAATTTTAAAAGACCCATGGCAACCATCAACCTGGAAGCAGTAATTAAAAATCTCCCAACAATAAGAACACAGGACCAGGTGAATTCAATGCAGAATTCAACAAAACCTTAAAAGAAAACCTATTATCAGCATTCCTCAAATTATTCCATAAAATAGAAAAGGAAGAATCACTCCCAAATTCTTTCAATGAGGTCATTATTATTCTGATTGCAGACTAGACAAAGACTCAACAAAAAAGAAAATAAAGGCCAATTTCTCTGAATAACATACACATAAAAATTCTCAATAAATACAACTGAATGCAAGAATATATCAAAATATTATCAACCATAACCAAATTGCCTACATCCTAAAGATGCAACGATGGCTCAACATATTTAGATCAGTAAGTATAATCCACCATAAAAACAGGCTCAAGGACAGAAACCACATGAGTATTTCATTAGGTGCATAAAAGGCTTTTGAAAAAATCCAACAGGCTTTCATGATACATGTCGTGAACAAAATTCAGGGATGGAGGGAACATATTTCAACATAATAAATGTAAAATATAACAATCCCATGCCTCTACATTATTCTAGATGGAGGAAAACTCAAAATATTCCAATTAAAGTCCAGAACAAGTCAAGGATATCCACTGTCTACATTCCTGTTCAATATAGTACTTGAAGTCTTAGCTAGAGCAGTAAGAAAAAATAAAAACATAAAGGAGAAACAAACTGGTAGGAAATAAGTCAAGAAAGAAATCAAAGTATTATTTAGAGATGATATGATTTGGCAGTGAAGAACCATCTGTAACTCCAATTCCAGGAGAACTCCAGTTCCAGGGGAAATGACACCCTCTTCTGACCTCCGCATTGCACAACACGGGTGCACAAACTTGCATGCAGGCAGTACATTCATGCACATATAGAAATAAATAAAATTAATAAAAAAAGAACCTAAAGACCTCATGAGTTAACTGCTAAAACTGATGAATATACTCAGCATGATGGCAGAATATAAAATTCAAACTTGCATATTTCTTATACAAGGCTGCTTGAACTTTTGTCCAAGCATTTTCTAAAATATTATACAGTAGTTAAAAGTATCAGACTGGTGTAACTTAGCCTTTCTGGATGCTTAACAGCCATACTTAATGCCCATACCAATTTGGCCGAGGGTCTTAAGGGATAACTTTGTTCTTTGCCCTCAGAGGTCAACTAAGTCCCAGGAGACTATGCATGGGAGCATCTCTTTAAGTGTCCTGCAAATGTGAGTCACCAGTCTTCCTGTGCAGGGAGGTCTTGGAGATCCACTAATAGGACTTCAGCCAGTGTCCAGTCTATAAAGAGGAAAGTCTGCTCGTGCTTCAAAAAGGGAAAGATCTAACTTTTTCCTGGAGTGAATGGAACTGGTAAATGAAAAACCAATAAGAGCCAGGGGCTCCCTCCCCCCCCCAAAAAAAAGAAAAAAACCTGAGTGATCTTTGAGGACCAGATCCTCAAGTGACTTTGAGAAAACAAAAACCTTGGTTATTCTGGGCTAACTGTGTGGCCTTAAATATCCAAAAGGATAGTATGACCAGAAATAACTAAATAGTAAGTCCGGAGAAACTGTACTTCAGGTATAAAACTTGAGATCATTGTAAAAAGACAAAAAGTTAAAAAAAAAAAAAACAGAAAAAGAGTACAGCTACCCTGTGGCTGCCACTTCTTTGCCATCCTTCGAAGACATGAGACACAGCTTTTCAACCTTCCAATATGGACTTAAGACTCATATCTCTCCAAGAATCCTCCAAACCTTCAGCACCAGATGGGGACTGCTGAGACATCCAACTTGTGGACTGACCTACTACTGGGGTTTCAGCCTCTTCAGAGTATAGACTACCATTGTTGGACTACCCAGTCTATATCCTGGAGACCAGTACGGGAAGATCAAGACAGGATGCAGTGCTTACTGGACCTCATTTGATGACCATGGGAAGGCAAATCTGATGGTGGTTTGGGCTTGCCAAGGAGGAGACCTCAAACATGACATCTTCCAGCCTAATTAAAAAAAAAAAAATATATATATATATATATATAGCAGCTGACGATGCTTTACTATGATGTATGTGGCATGCAGATGTGCATATTTGGAGGGATGCATTTGGAAAGGAATAATAATAACAACAACAACAGAAAATTCTGCGTCAATGAACAGACTGAAATGGTGAACTTCTGCTTAAAACAGTAAACTTCTGCATGGAGAATTTTGAGAGATACTAAGAAAAAGATGAAAAACATGTTTGGCAGAATGCATGAACTCTGGTGGAGTGGGAGGGGCAGGGATGGGGCACGGGTCTAGATTTCATTTGTAATGAAATTTTGTATGAAATGCACAGAGCTTCAATAAAACATTGGCTTTGAAAAAAAATTTTTTTTAATTAGACCTGCAAATCAGTATCCTTCTTATATACAAAAAATAAAAACTAGGGAAATAAAAAAACTAGGTTCATGGTCAATAAAGGCTCAAAACTCATAAAATATGTAGAAATAAATCTAAAAAAGGAATTTAAGGATTTGTGTAATAAAATCTATAAAACATTTAAGAAATGAGTTAAAGATACCAGAAAACGAAAGACCTAGTATGATCATGGATTGGTAGGACTTATATTATAAACCTGCCTATCCTACCAAAAACAATCTAAAAATTTGATGCAATACCCATTAAAATTATAACATGATTGAAAGACATTGAAAAATAATATCATATTTAATATGGAAATAAAAATGAGTGGCTAAAATATTCCTGAATAATAAAAGTGACAGTTGAATTACCAAACCCATTTTCGTTTTTTTTTGTTTTTTTTGTTTTTTTTTTTTTTTTTTGGTGTTTTCGAGACAGGGTCTCCCTGTAGCCCCAGCTGTCCTGGAACTCACTCTGTAGACCAGGCTGGCCTTGAACTCACAAAGATCCACCTGCCTCTGCCTCCCAAGTGCTAGGATTAAAGGCATGAGCCACCATGCCTGGTTACCAAACCCATTTTCAAATTATATTACAGAGTTATAGTAATAAAAAGAGCATGGCATAAAAACAGACCCAATAATTGGTAGAATAGAATTGAAGACCCAGATTTAAATCCCCACATTTACAGTCATGTGATTTTTGACAAAGTAGCAACAACTACAACCTGGAGAAATGACAGTATGTTCAACAAATCCTTCTGGTCAAACTGAATAACTGCATGTAAAGCACGCAAAAAAAAAAAAAATCAACTCCAAATATTTCAAGGATGTCAACATAAAACCCAACAGCCTAACATTGATAGAGGGGAGAGTAAGGAATACACTGCACTTCATAGACACAGGAAAGGACTTTCTGAACAAGACTCCTCTACTGCTGGCAATAAGAAAGTCAACAATGGTACTGAAAATAGCACCGAAAAATCAACAATGGTTTCCACTGGTGTAAACCTTTTATGCTATAACACCAACTTTCTAGGCAAGAGGTACAATAATACCATGACCATTTCATGTGTAACCAACTGTTTCTAATTGGATCTGAGGCCCATCCTATAGGAAGGAGTTTTTGCTCTACACTGTGCTCCTGGCCAAGGGTCAAGGTATGAATAGTTCATAGGTACTAGGAATGAACTCACGTCCTTTGTTTTGACAAATGGGCAGGTGAAACTGTCTATTGTTAAATCAGATGATTTTATGTGGATATAATCTGGGTCCTCAATTAAATTCCATTGTTTAATGTTGGCTAGTTTTCATAGTACTAGAAGGGGCTATGCATGTTACTTACAGAGAAAGGTTCCAACTTGGAACCCTGTGAGCTACGCTTGCAACTGGTTGGGCAAAATACACCCAATGGTGCAATAGTGGCAATAGTATTATGGTAGTAACAAATCACCTTCTAATTGCACTTATGATCTACTTCACAGCAGAGTTATCAGTGCAAGAACCTACACCTAGACAAATAAGAGATAATAGTGGTGAACTTGCTACTATCATGATTTACAGTGACAAAGACCATTTACAAAAGGAAGAGTTTATTTGGTTTAGGTTCTAGATGGAAGTTCATAAAGCTGGGATTTCATGGTGGCAGGAGGTGGACACAGCAGAAAACTGAGCACTTATATCTTCATAGAGGCACAAGAAACAGAGACAGACTGGAAGTGGGCGTGGCTTTGAACTCTCCAAGCATGACCACACCCCTTAAAGAATCTATGACCCTCCTCAAATAGCACCAGGAACTGGACAACACATGTCCAAATGCATAGCGCCTCTGAAGGACATTCTCATTCAAACTACAAAAGAAGTGGACTTGGTGGGAAGAGATGGGGAATGGTTGCTGAAAGAATCATTAAGAGACAGTAAAATGATGGGTATGTTCAGAATTTATTAGATATATGTATGAATTTTTCAAAGAAAAATTCCCAAAATAATTTTTCTTAGAAAATTCCCAAAATAGAACATACATAATCCAGAGTCCCTGACCACAATGTCATAACAATTGAAAACTGATTACTAAAGATTTCTAAATGAAAAATAAAAATTTGAGGGCTGGACAGATGACTCAGCAGTTAACAGAAGTGGCCATTCTTTCAGAAATCCGAGGTTCAAATCCCAGCACCCACATGGCACTTAACAAATGTCCATAACTCCAGATCCAGGGGATCTGACAACCTCATCTGTCCTCCTTGTGCACTGCATGACACAAGTGCACTTACACACATGTAGGCATAACACTCAATATACATAAAATAAAATATTAAAAAAGAAAAATAAAAAATATTTTTTTCAAATTTGTATACTATGTTTACTTTAGACAATCAGGCGTTTAACTTACTATGGATTTCAAAATATTGTACATATCATGGTCACTAAAATTATCAGAATATTTACTTAGTAAAGAATAAATGAAACAGAGTACATTTGGGAAAGAAAAATGGAACATTGTTTTGCTTCTTTAATTTATGTATGTGAGTTAGACTCAATAGTTAAAGTTCTCCATGGATTCCTATGCATTGTATTTTCTGATAATATATTCCATATATTTAGGTTAATTTTTGAAACACTTAGGAATATTTATTTTAAAGAAGACCAAATCATAAAGACTATCCTAAAAGATCCTTTCTCTAAAAACAAAATAAATTGACTGGTGATCCTGAGTTGACATTCTGGTTCAATTTAAATAGGCACAAGGTAGAAAATGACAAAAGCTTGCACTTCAGCAGTGCAATAGCTACCTCTCATTTCCTGCCTCACCCTTCTTTCTTTCCATTTAGAAAATTTACAAGGGAAAACACCAATTCAAAAGATTTAATACTTTCAGGGTAAATCGAATTCGTTATCCATTAAACCAAATTTAGTGAACAAATCACATTAGAAGGATATTATTCAGTTATAAATATGAAATCTGAGACTTTTTCCCATAAAAGCCTTTTTTTTCTCACATATAGTTAGAACTTTTTTTTTAGTATAGACCCATGCTTCAAATCTGGAACCCTTAAGTACTATGCCTGACCCCCTTATTGTGTTCATGGCACTAAGATTTTCCTTGTCATTTTGATTTCTCTAACTTCTGACCTACTTGCATCCATATGATTTACTTCCTGCTTTTCTTGATGGCCCCATACACCCCTTCATCCTTTGGTTTAGTCTTATTTCCTACACCCAACTAAGACTGTTTTCTTGAACAGGCTTGCTGTGGCCACTCACTAAGCTATGAAGTAGGAAAGCCATAGTGTAAGCATAATGATTATACATTTAAAAAACAGCACATAGACACTTTTGAGCTTATACACATTTATGCACTGATAATCTATCTATTAAATTATTTTTACAGATTAAAAAGTACTTAAGCAATGAATACATAAACGACAATGTTAGGATTTACTATTCATTATATGAATTCAGGCATTAAAAAGTACTATGCAGAGGTGTGAAAATTTTCAGCTTAATAAATATTGTCTAAGACTACATTAGTACAAATAAAACCATTCCACAAATCTATTAAAATTCAGATTTTCAGTTAACAAAATATTAAGACTGAAAGGCTATGTAGAAAAAAAATCTTAATGTGAGCATTCAGATCAGTTGGATCCACCTGAATTTTGAACATGGTGAGAGATAGGGATGTCTTTTCTTCTTTTACACATAACTATCCATTTTGATAAGTACATTTTTCAAAATGCTGTCTTTGGCCAATGTGTGATTTTTAGCCATTTTGTCAAAAATCAGATGACTATTACTACATGGACTTAGATCTAAATTTGATTCTATGAATAACTGCTAGCTAGTTTTCATAATATTAAAAGGTGCTATGCATGTCATTGACAAAGGAAAGTAATCATCACCCTGCTCAGCTGTGAATCCTGTGAGCTACAGAGGAGCTTGGCAAAATATGCACAATGATACAATTGTGGCAGTATTATTATGGGAGTAAACAATCACCTTCTAATTGTATTTAAAGCCCTCTTCTCAACAAAGGTCCATACCTGGCCCCTATCCCAAGATAAATCATAGACCATAGGGGGGAACTTAACTCTTATCATAATTTACAATGATTTAAAATTGTATGTCCATATATTGTACGTTATTCAATTCCCACCAAAGAAAGTTCTTGCAGTGGATAGTGATTAACATGAAATGCTACAAATAGTCAAAGGTCATAATATAAGGAACCATGATATGCTCAGACATAAATGTGACATCTGAATAACACCTTTTCCTCCAAAACTTCATTGCTGAAGAGAGTTGGAATGGTCATAAGAGCCAGCAGTGGTAGATGAATATAAAGAAACTGTGTTGTCTGGATACCACAGGATACTTGAACATTGAAACCAAAGTACTTATGACAGCATGCACACAATGTGTGAAAAACCCAAGCTAGAAGGGCCCAAGCAGAGATGGAAGAGAGTGGGCTGGAAGCCTTTGGCCCAGCTGTGAATCTATTGGCAACTGATGGATGTCTGATAAGGAAAAAATCAGTGTTCCTTACTGGTATGAAATCTAGTAGTTCTGACAAAAATCACAGGTGATTTTTAATTACTCATATAGTTTTCTAAAAACTGAAACCACATTAATCACAAATATAAGTACAATAAAATTTCCTGTATACTTTTCATACTGGCTTTTATATATGGCACATCACGTTTTCTAAATTTATTCTATGATTGGGTAAATTTCAAAATGTTTGGAAAAGACAGTGTAGCTTTTCTTAGGATAATATAAACATATAAGGGTAAAGTTATTGTTTTCATGACTAAAAGAATTATTTTAGAGTTTGACATTTTATAAACTGGATCTAGGATACATTTAATCATATTATTGTTTTTGATAAAAATAATAATTTCATATTTTAAAAAAGTATTGTTCAGCCAGGCATGGTGGTGCACGCCTTTAATCCTAGCACTCGGGAGGCAGAAGCAGGCAGATCTTTGTGAGTTCGAGGCCAGCCTGGTCTACAGAGTGAGTTCCAGGACAGCTGGGACTACAGGGAGACCCTATCTCAAAAAGACCAAAAAAAAAAGAAAAAGTATTGCTCACATTTTTATGACCATGAATATATATATTTTTTTCTTTATTGAAGTTTTGTGAATTTCATACAATATTTCTAAATCAAATTTAGACCCGATTCCCTTTCCTTACTCCCACCCCACCAGAGCTCATGCATTCTGCCATACATGTCTTTCATCTTATTCTCAGTCTTTCTTTTTTTTTTAATTTTTCAATGTCAAAGTTTATTATTTTGGACAGAAGTTTACTGTTTCATTCAGTTCTCTGACCCAGTCTTTTTGTTGTTGTTGTCCCTTCCAATTTGTATTGCTCCAAACTATTCATACATGGACACTGCAGATATACCAAAATTATGATGTCTGAAAATAAACTATAGGTCAATTTCAAAACATGTTTAGGAATTCACTTTTTGATAGTAGAGTTGTATGCAGGAAAAGAGGCAAGATTACTTTACATTCTTACATTATATAGCAAGTCACTGTGTAACATTAGGTATTATGTTTACTAAAAAATAGTCAAAGAAATAAAAAGGAATTATTCAGTTTGCCTTATAAAGACTTATTTTTTTATTTAATAATTTTTTTTATTGATGCTTTGTGCATTTCATACATCACTTTCCAATTCAGTTCAGGCATATCTCCCCTTCCCTTCCCCCCCACCCCCACCCCAACCGAGATCATGCATTCTGCCATGACTGTCCTGCATATCTCTCTCAGTTCTTTTCTTTTTTCCATTTTTTAGCTATAAGTGATAATCCATGAGTACAAGCATCCTTCATGTAAAACCAATTTGCAGGCTGTTGTGCCCAAACACCCACAGCCCCACCTTCCAGCGGGGGGTGAGGGGTTGCATGTTCAATCAGGTTAATCAAATGAGGGTCCAGACTACATTGCTGTAGTTTCACCCTTCACCCCATTCGCAGCCCTTACAATCTACCACGCCCTCTCTTCCGCAGATTATTCCCTGGGCTTAGAAAAGGGGCACAGGTGGATGAGAAGCAGAACAGTCCACTCTCTCTGGAGCTGCTGTCTTGGATTCTGGTCAATACTGGCTGTTTCCTTTCATGGGCTGACAGTCTGTCCAGGAATACCATAACTATTAATGCTGCTTAAGTACCTATATATCTAATTGCTTGTGCTTCATTGGTAGGATCGAAAGGTTATAAAGACTTATAAAGAGAGATTTGGTGCCAGCATCCACAAGTGAGTGACATCATACAATCGTTTTTCTGGGACTGTGTTACTTCATTTAGCATAATGGCTTCTAGTTCCTTCCATTTACCTGCAAAGTTCTTAATGTCATCTTTCTTTACCGCTGTATAGAATTACATTGTGTAGATGTACTACATTTTCTTTATCCACTCTTTGGCTGAGGGGCTCTTGGGTTGCTTTCAGCTTTTCACTATTGCAAAGAGAGCTGCAATAAACATAGATGTACAGGTATGTCTGCGATAGGATGAATCTTGCTTTTATTTTTAAAATGCATCAATCTTATTTGATTAAAATAATCCTATATTTATATGAAGAAAATTTTAAGGGACTTATATGTATAATTATTTTATTTCAAGAATAAAATAATTTTCTTGTAATTTGAAAAATAATGAATAAAGTATAAAATTACTGAAATGGATCAAGAACCTCAACATAAGATCTGACACTTTGAATCTAATAGAGGAGCAATTAGAAAACACACTGGGGCTTAAAGGTACCAGAAAAGACTTATGAACAGGACCTTGATAGTACAGGCATTAAGACCAACCATTGACAAATACAACTTCATGAAATTTAAAGGTTCTATACTTCAAAGAACAGCATGATTAGAGTGAAAAAACAAACTTTACCAGCTGTATGTCTGACAGGGCAATAGTATCAGAATACACAAAGAACTAAAAAATTAGAAAAAGAACACAACTCAATTAAAAATTAGGGCAAGGAAATAAACAGAGACTTACTAGATGACAGAACACAAATGACTGAGAAGTACTTTTTTTTATTTAATTTTTATTGATGGTTTGTGCATTTCGTACATCATTTTCCAATTCAGATCAGGCATATTTCCCTTTCCCTTCCCCCCCCACCCCCACCCCATCCGGAGATCATGTATTCTGCCATAACTGTCCTGCATCTTTCAGGGTTTTTTTTTTTTTTCATTTTTTAGCTATAAGTGATAACCATGAGTATAAGCATCCTCGTGCAAAACTAATCTACAGACTGTTGTGCCCAAACCCCCACAGTCCCACCATTCAGTGGGGGGGGGGGTGACAGGTTGTTTTGTTCAACTGTCTACAGGATACATGGTGTTTTAGGACTTAGTAAAGTAAATATGTGTTATATTAAACAAAATTGGTTTACAGACTCTGATAAAATGGTAATGCATCTGAGTTAAATGTGGATATAATTCGCTGTTGTCCACATTTGTTTTACAACAAATCAGTAAGCAATAACTTTGGGATTGGCACATACAAATGTTCTCTATATTTCCTCTGTGTAGCAGTATCACCTTGTAGCATGCTCTTTAAGATGATTTAAATCAAAAATTAAGTTTGCTTCCCAAGTTAATCATATATAGTCACCCAAAACAACATGGGTGAATTTGATGAAATCTTTGCCTTGATTCCACCCTATAGTTATGTATAATACAACTGTCTTCTGGAGACTCATGGGTTAAAAAAAAGGAGGGGGGATACAGACAGACATGAAACCTTTTAGTCAAAAACCTTGCAATTCAAATCTTAAAACTAACTACGGGAAAAGAGAAGTACTTTTTTTTTGGTATTTTTGAGACAGGGTCTCCCTTTAGTCCCAGCTGGCCTTGAGCTCACTCTGTAGACCAGTCTGGCCTTGAACTCATAGAGATCTGCCTGCCTCTGCTTACCAAGTGCTAGGATTAAAGGCATACACGGGCTGGAGAGATGGCCTAACGGTTAAGAGCACCGACCGCTCTTACAGAGGACCCGGGTTCGATCCTCAGAACCCACATGGAGGCCGAGAACCGTCTGAAACTCCAATTCCAGGAGAACTCCAGTTCCAGGGGAATCCGACACCCTTTTCTGACCTCCGCGGCATTGCACGACACGGGTGCACAAACTTGCATGCAGACAGTACATTCATACATATACGGAAATAAATAAAATTAATAAAAAAATTTAATAAAAAAAATAAAGGCGTACACCACCACACTAGGTGAGAAGTACTTTTTAAAAAATGTTCAACATATTTAGCCATCAGGGAAATGCAAATTAAAACTGTTTTCAGATTTAATTTCTTACCTGTCAGAAAGGTTAATATCCAGAATATATAAACTAATTAAAAACAGAGAAGAAAACAAATGACCTACTCAAAAGAAGGAGTAAAGAGATAAACAGAGACTTCACCAGTAAGGAAGTAAAGATGGCTGAGAAACATCTTAAAAGTGTTTTCAACATCATTAATAATTAAGGAAATGCAAATTAAATCCATGCTAAGGTAACATCTCACTCCAATAAGACTAGCCAAGATCAAGAAAACAAAAGACACAAAATGCTGGAGAGGTTGTGGGGAAAGGGGAACACTCATCCACTGCTGGTGGGAATGTAAACCTTGGAAAGCAGTGTGGAGAACTATTAAAAGACTCAAAATGAGCCTACTGCCTGACCCAGCCATACCACTCCTGGGTATATACTCACAAGATGCATCCTACCACAAAAACACATGCACAGCTATGTTTATTGCAGCTCTCTTCACAATAGCACAGAGCTGGAACCAACCAAAATGCCCCTCAACTGATGACTGGATAACAAAAATGTGATACATCTACACAAGCAGTAGAGAAAAATGACATCATGAACTTTGGAGGTAAATGGATGGAACTCGAAGCCATTATGCTAAGTGAAGTAACACAGTCCCAGAAAAAAAAAAAAAAGAATAGTTTCCCTCATTTGTGGATGATAACAACAAATCCCCAGTTGGCAGGCAAACTGGGCAACTTTATTATTATATTTCATTGTATCTGAAAGCAACTGTGCTACTATAATATGAATCTCTTAATGGGCTCTACAATTTACCTATCACTTGTATTCACACATTGTAATTCCCATATATGGATGGAAGATATGTATTCATATTCTGAGAAAAAAGAATGTAAAGTTATATTTCTTTTTTTAAATTTCTGTATGTGTATGAAAGTACTGTCTGCATGCAACTTTACTGTTAAAATGTGAATCTCTAAATGTGTTTTGGAATTTACCTATAGTTTATTTTTAGAATTTGTAATTTTGAGTTATGTATGGAGTGTATATATGCATATTTGGAATAGTATAAATTTAAAGGGTACAAAGAGAGAGAGAGAGAGAGAGAGAGAGAGAGAGAGAGAGAGAGAGAGACCTATTTAAAGAACAGACCAAAACAGTAAACTTGTGCACCGAAAAGATTATAAAAGACTGAGAAAAAGATGCAAGACAGGATTTGACATGTATGACAGAATCCATGAACTCTGGCGGGGAGCAGTGAGGAGTGGGCATGGATGGGGAAATGAGTCTAAATTTGATTAAGAAATGTTATATGAGCTGGGTGTGGTGGCGCATGCCTTTAATCCTAGCACTTGGCAGGCAGAGGTAGGTGGATCTTTGTGAGTTCCAGGACAGCTGGGGCTACAGGGAGACCGTGTCTCAAAAAGACCAAAAAACAACAACAAAAAAAAAGAATTTTGATATCATGTTTAAATAACATTTGCTTTAGTTCATGACTAAATTTAATATAAACCTCATATAAATTTGTATCTGTACTTCAGAAAAATGATAGATACCATTTTCAGATGGCAAACATTGTTTACTCATTAAAATATATAACATCTGGTGTGTAAAAGTCAATAAAAACCCCACTACCATCACCAACGACAGCAACAAAACCAAAAACAAATAATGACAAATACTGGGAAGGATTTGGTAAAAGGGGAGCACTTATTCATGCTTGAATTTTTTTGGTATATCTTATTATCTCTCACAACATCTTAACTTTCATAAATATATTTGCCTTATCTGAGTCTTTATCATTGTTGATGAGAAAATTTTTTCTTTCCTTAGAACAGACAAAAATAAAATTTACACACACAATTATATCTGAATGACATACTGCTTTAATTCAAATTAAAACTAATGTTAGTTTGATCAGATCATTTAGCCCTCAGCAACTATCTATGCACATAAGCTACATTAATTTCTAAGTGATGCCATAACAAAGTACTACAAATTGAATGTCTTAGCACAATAGAAATGCATCAGCTGGGCGTGGTGGCGCATGCCTTTAATCCTAGCACTTGGGAGGCAGAGGCAGGCGGATCTTTGTGAGTTCAAGGCCAGCCTGGTCTACAGAGTGAGTTCCAGGACAGCTGGGACCGCAGGGAAACCCTGTCTCGAAAAGACCAAAAAAAAAAAAAAATGCATCTTCTTACATCTTCTCTGGAAGCTAAAATTCCAAAACCAAGATGATGTCCTATTTTCTCAGAATCATTTGGAAGCAAAGTCCTCCTTTTCCTCCTAGATGCATTTATTTATCAGTTGTCAGCATTTCTTGGGTCCTATCACCTGACTCCAGGCTCTGCCTCTGTTTTTCTGTGGCATTCTCTTTTTTCTGGTTCTGTCTTACATATTGATATCCTCCTTGAGGTGCAAGTCTATATTCACATATCACTTTTTAAAGTATTTTATTTATTATTTTTATTTTATGTGTATTAGTGTATTGTGTTCATGTGTGTAAGTAGAGGTCAGAAGAAGGCAACAGATCCCATGGAACAGAAGTTATGTATGTTTGTTAGCCACCATGTGAGAATAGAACCTGGGTACTCTGTAAAAGTAGTCAGTGCTGTTAACTGCTCAGCCATTGCTCCAGCCTCCACATTTCACTTTTATTAAGACATGATCATATTAAATTTGGTTCCATCTTCATGACCTCATCTGTAGTTGATTATACCTGCAAAGAAACAATTTCCAAATAAAGTGATGTTCCTAGCCATCAGAACTTAGTGCTCTAAAATATTAGTCAGGGAGTAAATGTCTAAACCCATAATGTTTTTCTTATAATCAGTTGCTGAGATTAGGCTCAGCTCTGCTCTGAGTTACTCCTTGCTATATAAATATCATTTCACAAAGTGCCTAGCCCTCAAAAATTCAATTTACAAGAAGATTTTGAGGCTAAAGCATGATTTGTGCTGATGACCTGCAAAACTATCTGACCGGATGCACCCATGCAGCACAAGGCATGGCAAATGGCATTCATGGAAATAGAAAATGTGCCACCTGGAGAGTTTATTGGAATGAATAGAGACTCCAGGGGCATGTGGGAATATTAAAATCATAACAGACTAATCGGGCCAAAGGACATATTGGGCATGCCATACTGAAGAAAGTATGTAACCTTTTCATTTGAACCCATGAAGATGTAGACATCCACCACTAAGGCAAAACTGGCACCTGACTTCTGACATCTCATACGTGCATCAAAGATCTACAGGCAGAGAACTCCCACTGCCTGAGGAACATAAACATGGCTGGGTACTTACTGATTTGCCCTCTGTACTTTTTCCTGTTTGCCCACAAGGAATTATGTTCTTTCTGCCCATCCCATTTCTGTACCTCATTCTGTCCTTTCATCCTGCAGCTCTGCTCTTTGCTCAAAACCTTTACTTCAGAGAGGTCAGACTATCCAGTGTCAGCTTCTTCCAGAACCTGATTTGGATTTATCACTTTCAATAGACACTCCATCTACATTTCTATCAGTCTTACTCTGAACTATCTTAAACTCTGCTATAGTCATTTTAGCCATTACATCCATTCTATTACATATATATATATATATATATATATATATATTTCCATTGATACATTTGTTTTGTTATATATAAATCATATTGGATAGGGGAATAAAATAATTGCCTTCCTCTGGGACAGATTACCAGGGAAAACAAGAATGTCAGGTAACTTGTTGCTTTTGCAATCATCAAACATTATGAATTTATTCTTCTTTAATAAATTCTGACACTGAGGAAAGATACATTATCATCTTGTTCTTTTTATGACATAGTGTGCTCATAATACAGGTATTAAGTAATATGTGAACATGGAAAAGTCTATATAAAAAGGCATTTTTGAAGTTGGAGAGATGGCTCAGGGGTTAGGAGCACTGGCTGCCCTTGCAGGGAACCAGAGAGTTCAATTCCCAGCACACACATGGTGGCTAAAACCTGTCCTTAACTCCAGGTCCATGGTATCGGACACCCTCTTCTGACTTCCATGGCCATTGCACAACATATGCACACTTACATACATGCAGGCAATACATTCATACACATAAAATAAAATAAAAATAATAACATTTCCTAAAAAGTCATTTTCATACTTTAACTGAACCCTACTTTGTGCATGTCAATTGATAAACAGGTAGCAGCTTCCTAACCTTTAATACTGGATTTAATCTTTGGAATTTAAATAGGCTTTCTGCTGTATTACCATCCAAGTCCTTTTCTCTTGAACAGGCTTCCATTGTTTTTTTTAAAGTTTTTGATGTGAAGTTGACTGCTACTATGACCCATCTGTTACTGGGCCACTCCATTTCAATTTAGTCAATAATAGATCATGGCCATAAATCTATTTTCTTGAAAATGACACCAAATAATCAAGCTCAAAAGAAATGACATTATCTAATATATTCACTTGTCTCTCAACCTAAGACTTTGACTCCATCGTTCAATTTATTTGCAAATAAATTTTAGATACTCCATATTTCTCACCTCTATATTTAGTCTTATATGTTAAAGCATCTCATATGGTTTTCCAATATATCAAAATAAAAATTTAATTGTAAATAGGAAAACTAAAACAACACTGTATCACATACATGCTATATGGAATTGTCTATAATTATATAAATATCCAAGGAAAATTCAATACTATGGGCCAAATGGCATTTGATTTGTGATATTAATCAAAATTCCTAGTAACAGAAGAATGAATATTTGTAGCAATATCATAATCTACTGGAAAATACTAAATTCCCACAATATTGAATCTATTAATTTCATTTAAATTGAACATCACCTTGAAAGTATCATTCAAAACACTTTATAGTTTACTCCAAGACATCCTTTATGGCATTTACAACCAAACAATGCCCAGAAAGCAACATATAATACTTTTGAAAGGAGTTCTTCCTGCAAGTGTCAATAAAAAATGTTAAAAAAATAAAAAGAACAACCCTTAAAAGACTCAAAATGAGCCTACCACCTAACCCACCCATACCACTTCTGGTTCTATACCCACGAGACATAATACTGCAAAGATACATTCACATCTATGTTTATTGCAACTCTTTTTACAATAGCAAAGAGTTGGAACCAACCCAAATGTCCCTCAACTGATGACTGGATAACAAAAATGTGGTACATATACACAATGGAGTTCTATGCAACAGTAAAGAAAGATGACATCCTGAGATTTGCAGGTAAATGGATGGAACTTGAAGCCATTATGCTAAGTGAAGTAACACAGTCCGCCCAAAAAACAAACGGGGAATGGTTTCTGTCATATGTGGGTGCTAGTACCAAATCCCCCAATTGAAAGAAAAGTTGAGCAATGGTATTGTTATATTACTTTCTATCTGAAAGCAACTATGATATTATAATGTGAATATCTTTTTTTTAATGTGAATATCTTAATGAGCCCTATAATTAACTCACCACCTACTTTCAGGCATGTTAATATACATGGGTGGAAGGTATATATTCATATTTATATAATTAAAAGAAAAATCTGAACCTCTGAACACAATAAAAAAAGAAGGTATGTGTGGATGAAACTGATCAAAGAATACATACAGCATGAGGCTTTGGTGTACTTGTAGGGAAGCATAGATGTGGAGGAGCTCATGGTGCCCCACATGTCCTTACTGATTTATGGCTCCTGATAGATTCTGTGAAAGAGTTTGATTTCCTTTATGTATACATTGGTGAACCCAGCAGGCTCTAATGCACTATTTCAAAATTTTGGTCACACAGAGGACCTTAGTTAAACTCATTGGGTCAAAAAGCAAATCAAGAAGACATGAATGTGGGATAAAGAATTGAAAAGGTATGGTGCAAATAATAGTAGTAAGAAGGGAGTAGATGTGTTAAAGCTCAGAATATATTACATTCCTATATGAATTTGTCAATGAATATATGTAACTAAAAATTATGTAGAATCTGAAAATATTATAATTAAAGAAACATCTCAGATCCCAGATAAAGTAGGATAAAATGGCATTTTACCTAGATATAACGATAAGCAGAAATATATTCATTTAGAAATATTAAGACACTCATAAAAGAAGAAAATGCAAATAATTATAGGCAATGATACATTAATAAAAATATTGTTTGAGGTAAGCAGATTTTTCTAAACCTCATATAAAATATTTGAGGAAATACTAGGAAAATTCTTCATGATAGGTAATATTTCATTAAAGAATATTATTAATTTAACATTAAATATGCAATAAATCTCCCATAACTAAAATAAGATATTGCAATAATTGACTAATAAACCGCTGAAGCAGAAAATTACTGGAAGAGGTGTCAATTTAAATACATTACAAATATAGAAGTTTTAGATCTGATATTAGTAGAAAAATGGTCCATTTTATAAAATATTTTAGAAATACTGAGTAAGCATTTATTAATAAAATATTAGTCTGCATGTTTATTTCATATAAGATACAAGATATATTTAAAAGTGAGTCAAATATTTCATGTCAAATGCTAGCAATGGTATGCTGTAAATCTGAATAATAAATGACCCATTTCCCTTCTGTAAAACCTGAATGCCCCAGTAATTACAGGATCTAATTTCATAATTCTTAACCTGCTGGACATATTTGAATACTTTGCAGCTGTTCATTTCCATTTGAAATTTTCTGTAATTGTTGGATCTGTGACTTCTGAGTTCACTGAGGCCAAGGTGGGGGAGGCTGATAACTGCCTTAGATTGTTCACATACAAAGAACTGTGAAATGCCACTGAGCATTAGAAGAAAAAAGAATTTCCAAGACTTTTTCCAAGACTTTTTGAAAAAAAAATACTTATTTAAGCTGTTTGACTATGACAGTATCTGCCTTGTTTCACCTGCCAATAACAGCATTGTTGATAAACAACTTCTGCTGAGGTATTTCTTATGAATTCTGAGAACTTCCACACTGCTGAAGGTTATCCAAAATAAGGATTATCTAAGCGGAAACAATGTCTTTGTAATGCTGTTCTTAAATGGCATGTATTCACTATTTATGGGGATGGATTTCATAAGGACATTTCCACACAAGTATGTAAGCACTTCAGATACATTTTCTCCCCGCATACTGGTCACTTCCCTTTCTCTCTCCC
Organism: Rhizomys pruinosus; assembly: GCA_009823505.1. Lineage (NCBI taxonomy): Eukaryota > Metazoa > Chordata > Mammalia > Rodentia > Spalacidae > Rhizomys > Rhizomys pruinosus. Next base: position 1,062,970 of record VZQC01010436.1, read on the forward strand.
ATTCCATTAGTCTCCTTTGTTCCCCTACTACACAGTTTGCTTCTACTCTCATGGTTTATACACATATATGATTTGATGTATCCATATAATGCCTGAGATCCACAAATATGATACCTTTTTCTGAGATGAACAACTTTATTATTATTATTATTATTATTATTATTATTATTATTGTTAAACTTTTTCCATAGTCATACATCATTTCTCAATCAAATCTAGAGTAGCCTCCCTTTCCATGCCTCCCAACCTGCCTGAGTCCCTGCACTCTGCCATACATGTCCTGCAACTTTTTCTGAGTCTTTTCGGAGTTTTTTTTCAGTTCTTTTGTTGTTGTTCTCTCCAAATTGTATTGTTGCATTATATATACATTTATATACATAGTTATACTTCTTTTTTTTAATTTTTTATTTATTTCTGTATGTGTATAAACGTACTGTCTGCATGCAAATGTGTGCACCCGTGTCGTGCAATGCCGCGGAGGTCAGAAGAGGGTGTTGGATTCCCCTGGAACTGGAGTTCTCCTGGAATTGGAGTTTCAGACGGTTCTCGGCCGCCCTGTGGGTACTGGGGATCGAACCCGGGTCCTCTGTAAGAGCAGTTAGCTCTCTTAACCGCTAGGCCATCTCTCCAGCCCTATACATACTTCTTAATACAAACGATTATCCCCAGTTGTATGCATTTCCTTCTGATAATATTGTTTTGTGGTTTGTGGCTTTAAAATATTCCATTGTGAACATATACCACAATTCTTTACCCTTTCTCATATTGACAGACATCTAGAATAGTTTCATAATGTATGTAGTGTGATAAATACTACAATAAAACTAATGAGCAGACATCTCTTTGCTACACAGACTTGCAGTCATTGACTACTCAGGAGTAAGCTTTTAGGAACATTCCTCCATGCAGGTATTTACCCTCTTTTTAATGAATAAGAAGCATTCCATGGGAAGGGTAGAATGGCTTATCCAAGGATTTCCATCTCTCTGTGTCTTAAAAACACTAAACATTCAAATCAATTTAATCTTTTAAAATGTTCCCTTCCAGCATTTTTTTTTACTTTTGGTTTGTATTTAGCTGGTTGCTTTTTTGATTTATGAGACAAAACCTTAATAAACAGTTTTTTTTTGTTTCAAAAACATGTTTTTGAAATGGAAGTGCTATGTAGCTGCCCCCAAAGTTCTGTTCCCCCTACTTTCCAAGCGCTGAGATTATAGGAATGTATTACCATGCTCAGCTAGATATTTTCATTTTTGTAGATAGTATAATGTCTTTCACAAAACGCAGCCACTTTACAATAAAAATCAGGGCAGAGATTAATGAAATAGAAATGAAGAAAACAGTACAAAGAATCAGAGTCCAAGAGCTGTTTTTCTAAAAGGATAAATAAGATACACAGACCCTTAGTCCAGTTAACCAAAAGAAAAAGAGCAACTCCAAATCCACAAAATTAGAGATTAATGGAGAAACATTAAAACAGATAAAAAAAGATGAAAAATATTAGACTGGAATTCTTTAAGAGCCTATACTCGATTAAATTTGAAAACCTAAAAGAAATGGATGAATATCTGAAATCATGGCACTCACCAAAGCTTAACCAAGAAGAGAGCAACAGATTAAACAGACCCATAACATAAGAGGAAATTGAAACAGCAATACAAAACATCTCAACTAAAAGAAGCCCAGTCCCAAATGGATTTACAGCAGAATTTATCAGACCCTTAAAGAGAACCTACAACCAATATTACGTAAGTTATTCAAGGATATAAAAATAGAGGGAAATCTCCAAAATTCCTTATATGAAGCCAGCATCACTCAAGTCCCAAAACCAGGCAAACATATAACAAAAAAAGAAAACTATAACCCCATATCCTTAATGAATATAGATGCAAAATTTTTCAATAAAATACTTGCAAATTGCATACAGGAACACATGACAAAGTCATCCACCATAATCAAGTCAGATTTATTCCAGTGATGCAGGGATAGTTCAACATATGTAAATCAATAAATGTCATAAATCATATAAATGCAATCAAAGACAAAAACCACCTGGTCATCTCAACCAATGCAGAAATGGCCGTTGATAGGAATCAATATGCCTTTTATGTTTAAAGTCGTAGAGGAAATTGCACTGGAGGGAACATACTTAAATTTAATTAAAGCAATATACAACAAACTCACAGTCAACATCATTCTAAATGGAGAAAAAAATAGAATTCACCTTAAAGTCAGGAACCTAGCCAGCCTTCCCACTATCTCCACTTCCTTTCAATATAGTGCTTGAAACTCCTGCTAGAGCAATAAGACAAGAGAAGGAAATTAAATGAGTAGTAATCGGGAAAGAGGAGGTCAAACTATCCCTTTTTGCAGATGACATGATATTATACCTAAGGGATCCCGAAATTTCCACCAGAAAGCTACTAGATAAATGATTAATAGTTTCAGTAAACAAGCAAATTACAAAATTAATCTACAAAAATCCATAGCCTTTCAATATGCCAATAACAAGCAGTTGGAGGAGTACATGGAAACCCTCTCATTCAAAGCAGCCTCAAAAATATTTTGGAACAAACCTGACTAAAGACGTTAAAGATCTCTACAATGAAATTTTTAAATCTTTGAAGAAGGAGAATTAGGAAGACACCAGAAGATGAAAGAACAGCCCATGCTCATTGATTGGAAGAATTAATATACCTGCAAAATTAAAAATGTATATTTATGCCACAACAATGGTCAGCACATTCAGCTATAGCAATGTAATAGTGGCACATGCATCTAGGGAGTAATCAACAGCTATATAGTTGGACTTAAGTCCCTCTCAATGAGAGGGAACTCATGTGTGGCACTGTAAACATAGCCAAATATACATTGCTGGAAATGTCCTAGATCCAAGAGAAAGCCCAATCTTTATTATATATCTGGACTTGTAAATGATAGTGTGTTTTTAATAACTGTTAGCAGATTTCAATAAAAGCAATGCCCAACATGTCATTAAAACACCTGCTACTTGCTGAAACATTAGGATTGACTTTACACAGTCAGTGGCATGGATAGAGAAAATAAATTCTTTTCAAATATGTACCCTACAATGTGTAACATCTCTAATAATCCTGATATATTATATAGCTTTATGTATAATATATTATATAAAATGCTCTGAAATATAAGAGGTAGGATATAATAGTCAAATATGTCTGGTTGAAAGCTTCTTGGTAAAACTTCAAATACTTTAAAAATATTGTTACTTGGGCTGGAGAGTTAGCCTAGTGGTTAAGAGCACCGACGCTCTTACAGAGGACCCGGGTTCGATCCCCAGCGCCCACATGGCGGCTAAGAACCGTCTGTAACTCCAATTCCAGGAGAACTCCAGTTCCAGGGGAATCCGAGACCCTCTTCTGACCTCCGCGGCATTGCACGACACGGGTGCACAGACCTGCATGCAGACAATACATTCATACACATACAAAAATAAATAATAAAAAAAATATATTGTTACTTATTCTTTGACAATTTATTTCAAAGAATTTTTATGAGATTCAGACTCCCCTAACTCTGCCATCTTTACTCCCTTCCTTCAAGTTCATATCTTCTATAATTATTTTGTAAGGCCTATGGAGTCTACCCTATGTTCCCAACTGCTCTGGAGTATAGTTGTATCTCCAGGAGACTGACAACCTACTTGGTATCAAAACCTAAAGAAAACTGAATCCCTATTCCAGTAGTTATCTGTTGTTTATTGTTTCTCTACAGTAAAACAAACCAAACCAAACAAACAAAACCAAAACAATAGCTTTAGGTAAATGTCAGAAGTTATCTAAAATAGATTATACTGGAACTTTTTGTCATATCAATACAATTTGATATTAAAATTATTCACTTTGCCCGATAAAGTAATTTCAATCAATTGGAATTTCTATAGGCAATTGTGCATTTATTTACACACACACACACATACACACACACACAAATTCTCAAATTTTGAAAAGCTAATTTTAGACAAAATCCTCTTAAACATTCCCCTCTTAATCCAGCATTTGATATAGACAACTACAGAAAGATAAAAATGCAAATCATGAACAATTCATACAATTTATATAGGTAAAACAACCCCTTATGAAGTAGCATTTGAATAACACCAGAACACTGATCTCACTGAGAAGTGTTTTTTCCCTATTGAATTTTAGATTCATTATTTATTCTCTAATATTTAAATATAGCTACGACTAAAACCCCTCCGTGAAACTAGAATGTATCTGAAACACATCAGTATGTCAAAAAGGCAAATCATGTCAACTGTTTAACACATAAACTAAATCACGCATTAAACATATGTAAGCTTTTTTATATTATCATTAATTTTTGAAATTCTAAGCACTTCTCCAGTTCCAACAAAGTCATTTAAGTTTATTAGATGGATGCTTTTTGAGATTTTATACCTGACTGAATCATTGTGATAGAGAATTAGAAGCTGTCAGTTTTAGATTACTGAAACAATAAAGGATACATAACAAACTGATGAGAAAATATTGGGATAGTAGCAAAGAGATTATAGCTTCTCATTTACAATGAACGAGTCTGTTGATCTCAGCCAAACTGGAAGGAGAATCCAGTTGATGTTTCTTCCACATAAAGAATCTTAGAAATTTTCTTTATTTCTAACCTTAGCTTCATAAGTACACCACTAAACACAGACATATCCATGATGATGAATGACACACAAGGAGGCAATGGGACACAGAGACAAGGATTGGAAAGGTGCATTCCGAACCAAGTACCCTCAAGAATTACATGCAACCAGTGCTCTAGAAGCTGCAAAGGCAAAGGCTTTTCCACCAAGCCTTCAGAGAAAGCCTTCCTTGCCAACACCTTGAATTGGGGCATCAAGCTTACATATCTGTGATGAATAAATTTCTGTTGTTTCAGCCACAAAAATATTTAAATGAGAATGCTACAAAAGAAGTACAGGTTTTAGTTATAGATGTGTGTGTAGCAAAAGGCAGTCTGTGAACATGATGTGATGGCTAATCTTATCTGTCAACAACTAGATCTCGGATTAACTGAAATGAAAGAGACTTTCTCGACCAGATTATTTGCAGAAGACCAACCCTAAATGTGGTATTACCTGCTGACTGCAGCACATACTAAGGTCACAACAGAATGGGAGCATATGTTTGTTTGTTTGTTTGTTTGTTTGTTTGTTTGTTTGTTTGTTTTTTCCTGTTTGCCTTCTTTCTCACTGGTGAGTTTTATTTATTTATTTATTTATTTATTTATTTATTTATTTATTTTTGGTTTTTTCGAGATGGGGTCTCCCTGTAGCCCCAGCTGTCCTGGAACTTGCTCTATAGACCAGGCTGGCCTTGAACTCAGAAAGATCTGCCTGCCTCTGCCTCCCCAGTGCTAGGATTAAAGGCATGCACCACCACACCCGACATTTATCTATTTATTTATTTATTTATTTATTTATTTATTTATTTATTTTTATTCTTTTTTGCTTTGGAATTCCTTTACTAATGGTGTAACCAACTTCTTTGGATTTCAATATAGACTGAAGACTATATCTCCAGGAAACCTTCAGAACGTTAGTGTTAGACTGGGACTACAGATACATCCAGCCTCTTGGATTCTCAGCTTCTCCAGTGTGGTGCAGACATTGTTGGACTACTCAGACTCTGTCCTATAAGACAATTTTCCCCACCTTGACTTCCTCAACCTTCAGATTTTAGTGTTGAAATACTGATAAGAATTCTGCAAGCAGTCCCTCTAATATCCTCTCCCTTCTCCAGCTGTGAACTCACAGTTCATTTGTGCTGCAGCCTCTAGTCCTCATCTTCTTATAATATAAAATGTTCACCCCAGCTTACATAGTTCCATAGGGAAGAAAATGAAAGGAGATGCTTATTTCCCAGACCTTCTTCACATCTGTGCTTCTAAAACTATGGTTCCAGACTTAATATAATGAGGAGTGAATGGGTACTACATGAGCAAGAAATAAATGAAGGGAAATTTGGGGAGTGGCCCTACCTAATGAGAGAGTCTGTGATTACAACTGTAACATTTTCATTCTGCAAGATTTCCAGGTAATTCTAATGCAAGCTGAGGTTTAGAATTATGTTATAGGGGATCCTTGGAAAAGTTCCAGTAGAAAAAAAACTAGTTAATTAAGTCAAGGGTAAACTAATGTAGTTAAGAATAAAATCACGAAAAAGAAAAACCTCCATACTGTAGTTTTCTTGCTGAATTTGTATTTAAAATACAGAGATGGAAAAAGAGATTACATTTTACTGGAATTAGTAAAACATCATTATTAATTTTAAATTCAATTTGAAGTCATCTTTTAGTCAGCAAACATTAACACAGAGAAGGCTACAAAATGGCCAAAGTATAGAGAATAAGTGACTGCAAAGTCCATCTCCCTGGATAGGACTCTTATACTAAATCTCACCCACCCATGTCTCAGGGACCATTCCAGAAGTGTGGGGGAGGGAAATACTGTAAGATCCAGGGTTAGTGAATGACCTTTAGGAACCAGTCTTACAAGCTCCTATGAACTTGTTCCTAGGAACTTACAGTAATGGAGACAGTATCTACAAGACCCATGAGACATCAATCAAAGAAAAAACAACATATAACTAGGGAAATGAGGAGGAGGCTCCAGCTATATCCAAAGTACTCTGGGCAGCTGATCACTACTAGGTGAGGGAGAGTTGATCTTCATTAAAGGAGTGATGCTAGACAGGCTCTATAGGCTCCCATATGTGAAATCACACCAAGGGACATCTAGATACAGGCCTTAAAATTTATGAGAAAATTCACAAAATCCTGTGGGTAGGCTATGCAGGAACTTCAAATAAGTTAGGATGTCTATATATGATTAAGATGAATTGTTATAAAATCCAAGAAATATTCAATACAATAATACATTGAAGAAAAAAAATCTCTGTTGGATAATGGAATTGTATCAATCTGAAAGCAAGAGACCCTGAATTGCAGATTAAGTTATAGCAGGAAAAGCAGAGAATAGAAAATAAAATTATTAAATTTCAGTAGTAATTAGAGATATTTTTTTAAAGTTTATTAATGGGCTAGAGTGATGGCTTAGAGCACATACTACACATGCAGAGGGCTCAGTTTGATTCCTAACACCCATATCAATGGGCAAGCAACTTCTTGTATGTTCAGCTCCCACAGGCAGGTTGATATACCTGTCTCTATCTGTGGGTACTGAACACACACACACACACACAAACAAACACACACACACACACACACACACACACATAATTAGAAATAATATAAATAAATCTTTAACAAAAGTGGACATAATCAATGACTGGTACTTGGAAGTGGGGAAATTAGAAAATGCCTTTTATTATTTTTTTATTTATTTATTTTTTGGTCTTTTTGAGACAGGGTCTCCCTGTAGCCCCAGCTGTCCTGGAACTCACTCTGTAGACCAGGCTGGCCTTGAACTCACAAAGATCCACCTGCCTCTACCTCCCAAGTGCTAGGATTAAAGGCATGCGCCACCACGCCCAGCAGAAAATGCCTTTTAAAAAGCAAATATTTAAACAGAAAAATAAAATTTACAAAGGGGTATTCAAATTCAAATTTAGAACAATATATGTTAGCAGAGAAACAGAAAAATATGCTTGCAATGTGTGTGTGTTTGTGTGTTTGTATGTGTGTGTGCGTGTGTGTAGCTGAACTCTATATAGCAACAACAAAATAAAAGTTTCCTGACAGAAGAAACCTCCCTTTGAGTTAGTTGTTTGTCATAGTATGCCAAAATAATCCCAAAATAACAAAGTTTTGTTTGCCTTCCAGGACTTAAAGGTAAGACCCTATTGCTGAAGGCAGGCCACACTTCAGACACAGGACTTGCAGCTATTGAGATAAAACTGATCTGGAAGCCTCTGCCCTGAAGACTAGCTATTGTGGTGTCATAGGATTCTATACAAACTTCCAGGGAAGAAAACCAATCACCTAGCTGTACGTCTAATAAATAGCAACTGGCTCAGCAAACTATCACTATCGGTGTAGTAGCACTTTTATCTTGGGGGTAAGCTGCAGCTGTTTAATTGGGATCAAGATCCATTCAATGGGAAAGAACTCAGTGTGTGGAATACTGTAAACATATATTCACAAGTCTGGAGACGTCATAGATCCTATAGAAAATCTATTTCCAGAGCTCCTGTATTAATATATTTTGCTTAAGTGTGTAGCTTAAGGAGATTTTAGCATTATATTTGGTTCTGAATAGAGAATAATCCTTTTCAGTTTCCATGTCCATTAGTCAATTAAAGAAGGCAGTTTTACCGATTTTACAAGAGAATACCTCTATAACAGCTGGCTCCAATCTACAGCTGGAGAACGACCTCATCATCATCATATTTCTCCTCATTCTATGGGGGGGGGAGTTAAGAAAGTCTCTTGTATTAAAACCTTTGCAGCACCTAGAACATAAGCTTCGTCAGGATTCATTAAAAATCGTTGTTACTAGTAGGATCCAGAGGGGGCCCTGATGTCTGCAGCAATCTGAGGCATTTCTTCCCTTCAATGCCCAGAGGAGTCAATCCTTCTACTGGCACTTTCTGGTACATCCTACTCACTGAAAAGCTGCATTTTCTTTCTCAGCCATTAAGTTGGTGATCCTCTGGCCTGTTGGAACATACAAATCCTTTCCTGTAGTTAGTTTTAAGATTTGGATTGCAAGGTTTTTTGACAAAAAGTTTTTGTATCTATCTATATCCCCCTTTTATATTTTAGGTTTTAATTTTTGACCCATGAGTCTCAAAAGAGCAGTTGTATTATATATACCTATAGGGTGGAATCAAGGCATAGATTTCATCAAGTTCACCCATGCTGTTTTGGGTTACTGCATGTGATTAACTTGGGAAACAAACTTTATTTTTAAATTAAATCATCCTATAGGTGAAAGAGATTGCTACCAGGTGATACTATATGACAGCAAAATTATAGAGAACATTTG
>VZQC01010436.1:1072028-1095589 GCA_009823505.1 Rhizomys pruinosus
TAACCAAGGAGATGTTGGGCCAGGGGATCCAAGCCCCAACCAAAAGGTTAAGTAAGCTCCTTGCCTCCAAACTGGGTATCTGCAGGAAGAGAGCAATTAGGCCCTGCTGTTGAAGACCTGATATAAACATGGGAAAGTGTATGGAGACCCACTTGCAAGCATACGATGTCTGAATGCCAGAAGCTGTTACCAAAGGCCACTAAACCATGTAAGCAAATATATGGTTCTCCTGTGAGTCAAGCAAGACTCCCTCAGTCAGCACCAGCGTACACCAATCATCTGCCTGGAAATACTGTGCACCGCAGGGGCAGCTAATTTCGTATATATCCCAAATTTAAATTGGCTATTGGCTCGTCTCTTTGGAGGAATAAACCATGGCGATGCCACAAGCTTACATCCCTAATGTTAGGATAATGTTATTACCAACAGACAGACCCTGTCATACTTGAACAAAAAGAAATGTAATTCTGGATTAACATATCATCCAACCATCTGTGTCTCCACCAAAGTAACCTACCATAACAATTAGTTTTTTTTTTTTTTTTTTTTTTTTTTTGTTTTGTTTTCGTGTGCTTCATTAGTAGGATCGAAAGGCTATATATTATACTGTTTAAATACCTATATATCTAATTACATGTTCTTCATTAGTAGGATTGAAAGGTTATGTCTGGACAAGCTGGCAGCCCATGAAAGAAAACAGCCAGAATTGACTAGATACCAAGACAACAGCTCCAGAGAAAGTAGACTGTTTTGCTTCTCACCCCCCTGTGCCCCTTTTCTAAGCCTAGGGAACAATCTGTGGAAGAGGGGGCGTGGTAGAATGTAAGGGCTGTGATTGGGGTGAATGGTGAAACTCCAAAAATATAGACTGGACACTCATTTGATCAACTTGATTGAACATACAAGCCCCCCCCCCCCTGCTGGATGGTGGGACCCATAAGCTGTGTGGGTTTGGGCACAACTGCTTGCAAATTGGTTTTACATGAAGGATGCTTGTACTCACAAATTATCACTTATTGGTTAAAAAAATGAAAACAAAACAAAACAAAAAAACAGAGAAAGATGCAGAAAAGTTATGGCAGAATGCATGATCTGGGACTGGTAGGGGTGGGGTGGGGGGAAGAGAAGGGGATATATGCCTGAACTGAATTGAAAATGATGTATGAAATACACAAAGCATCAATAAAAATAAAAAAAGAGAAAAAAATCTGAAAAAAAAAAAGAACTGACCAAAACAGAAAATCTGTGTACCAAAAAGGTCATGGAAGACTGAGAAAAAGATGTAAGACAGGACTTGTGTATGACAGAATCCATGAGCTCTGATGGGGGGAAGGGGGGACATGAGGGGTGGGCATGGATGGGGGAGTGAGTCTAAATTTGATTAAGAAATGTTGTAGGAAATGTGCTCAATAAAAATTAAAAAACTGATTTTTTTCTATAGATTTTGTTATTATAGTGCTTTTTTATGAATAATGGTATCTTTGTTATAAATATCTTTCTAGCTCATTTCTATCATAAGAAAAACACATAAAATTTTATGTTTGTTTTTCCTCTGAGAGAGCTTTCTTCCCCTATATGCCTTTGCATTAAAATGTCACTTTCCCGGGTGTGGTGGTACACACCTTTAATCCTAGCACTTGGGAGGCAGAGGCAGGTAGATCTTTGTGAGTTCAAGGCCAACTGGTCTACATAGTGAGTTCCAGGACAGCCGGAGCTATAGGGAGACCCTGGCTCAAAAAGACCAAAAAAAATGTCACTTTATGTGTGGGATCTAAGCAGTCATGCTCATAGGAGCCATAAGAATGGCAGTGGTTCTAAAAGTAGGGAGAGTGATAAACTGAAACTATTTGACAATGAGGAGCAGTTTCAGCTCTGACATGAAAAACTTCTGGAGCTCTCTTATACAACAGTGGACCATTGTTTATATGTATTTTAGAGTGGAAATCTGCTAATATCATAGGCATGTCCTGGTCATCTAAAGTGTAATTGCATGAGGGAGGTATGTGTTAATTATCTTTAATGTGTTATTTCCCAATGCATACATATATCAAATCATAATTTTTATATTTTAAATTTACACAGCTTTTAATATTCACTTATATTTCACTAAAGTTAAGATGAAATATCACCAGCCTTGATTAATTAGTAATGTGTTTGAATAGTGTAGCTCACTGACAGTTGATCATGGAAAGATAATCCTGGGTGTTTTAATTTGGCAATATTTTAGTTTGGAAACTTTTTAAAAGTAGCCAGATACATAAGTGAGAATAGTCTCCTTTAAATAATTGGCAAGTACTTCTGAGTGCCCCAAAGAAATCCTGCTCTCTGCTTTCTAGATGAACATTGTAGTTCACGATAGTGTTCAATATGTCTCTATATAGCTTTACACATTTTCCATCTTCTCACTACTAATGACAGCATCTTCTGTTGAACATGTCCTTGTTGAACAATCAAATCTTCCTGATTTTTCTCTCCAGTGTTGTTTTTCTCTTCTATCACAGCATGGTATGTTGAACTTTATTTATTTTTAATTTCTATTTATGTTTATATGCATGTACGTGTCTTGGTGAGTATATGCCATGTGTGTGCAACAGTCCTCAGAGGCCAGAAGAAGATGGTATATCTCAAAGAGTGGGAGATACAAGTAGCCATGACCATTGAATAAGGGTTCTAGGAACTGAGTTTGAGTCTTCTGGAAGAGCAGTAGTAGCTGTTAATCCCTGAACCATCTCTCCATTCCCATGTCTAAGTTTCTATTCAGCATGTCTGTTTGGATGGACAAATATAAGGTACCAAAACTGAATCCAGTATCTCTGCTTTATGCCTGCTGCTTCTACATACACCCCCATCACAGCCTATCAGGTATTCTGTTAAAACTCAAGTCTACTTGACATTCTTGTGTCTTAATCCTGTCACATTCTACACCAGAACTAGTTGCAAATTCTGATCGAATGCCACATTGCCTGCTGTTTCATTGTGAGGATTGAGTCTAGAGCCCTACAGATGCTGACAGTGTTGTCCAAACACTCTAGAAATTTTTATTTTGAGATGGGATCTCCCTTAGTTGGAAATTCTCTGTAGCCCAGGCAGACTTGGAACAAGTTACCTTTTTGCTGAGGCCTCCTGAGTAGCTGTGATTACAGGACTGTTCCAACAGGTCAGGCTTGCTTTTATTCTAAAATGTGTTTGTTAACTGACAATTTGCTACTTTTACTCCACTGCGATTTTAGCCCAAATTGTCATCTTTTATGACTTGGATCTATCCTCTAGATACCTAAGTAGTTTACAGTCTCCTCACTTCATCTCCACAACATGTATGTAATTACGTCAGGAAAATTTTTGAGTAAGGTCACATAATATCTTCAGAAACATATGGCAATCCTGGACATTGTCAAGGTCTCCATGATTTTGCTTTTACCTCTACTTCTGTCCCCCACCCTTTTCTCCAGTTGCCATTCAGACATGGTCCACTCATAGTGTTTAATTTGCATTGGTCTATTTTTAATTTTTAAGGAATTTTTGTAATTTCTATACAATATAGTTTGATGGCATTTAATTCTATTACCCTATCCATATGTACTCCTGCCCCCCCCAACAATTTAATGTACTCTTTCATATATATCATGACCTATAGAGCATGATTTCTGTCCCTAGATATTCTTTAGTATAAGTCCATCTACTGGGCCCACCAATAGTCTCATGTCTATCTGACACTGTTTTTCCCCTCCCAGCAGACTTCAATCACCAAAAGTTCCCTAAGGTGGGTTGGGATTTCTTACCCTCTTCTCTATGTCCATTCTGGACTTTTGCCTGGTTGTTTGGTCTTGCATACTATCACCATTGTTGTGAGTTCTTATGTGTAACTGGCCAGCTATATGGGAGGCTGTTCCCTTCTGGTCATCCACAACACCTTCCTCTTAAAATCGTTCTTCATCCTCTTCTGCAATGATCCCTGAGCCTTGAAAGGCAGAGGTGTGAGTAGGTGTCCTGTTCTGGGATATACATCTGCCCTGAAGACTAGCTATCTGGTACCACAGGATTCTACACAAACTGCCAGGGGAGAAAACCTGAGCCACTTCTTTGCACATTGGCCAATTGTTGGCTTCTTCTGTGTTAATCACCACATGCTGCATAAAGAAAGTTCTCTGGTGAGAGCTAAAAAATGCATTCATCCTATGTGTAGTGGTTGCATTGAAGACGTATCACTTATGGTCACATGCCTCACAGAAACGTATCAGGTGCATCTGACCAGTTCTTAAAGTATAATTGTCTCCCTCTGTTGTAAGAAACAAAGCTTCTATGATGAAGGGTGAACTGTACGCTTGTCTGTAAATATGAGGATGTGTATTAGAATAAAGTAAGAAAGTATGTTGGCCTAGGTATGTGGAAATATATTTTCTTTTTTATTGATGCTTTGTGTATTTCATACATCATTTTCAATTCAGTTCAGGCATATATCCCCTTCCCTTCCCCCCACACCACCCCTACCCATCCCAGATCATGCATTCTGCCATAACTTTTCTGCATCTTTCTCTGTTTCTTTGTTTTGTTTTGTTTTCATTTTTTTTTAACAATAAGTGATAATTTGTGAGTACAAGCATCCTTCATGTAAAACCAATTTGCAAGCAGTTGTGCCCAAACCCACACAGCTTATGGGTCCCACCATCCAGCAGGGGGGGGGGCTTGTATGTTCAATCAAGTTGATCAAATGAGTGTCCAGTCTATATTGTTGTAGTTTCACCATTCATCCCAATCACAGCCCTACCGCAAACCCTCTTCCACAGATTGTTCTCTAGGCTTAGAAAAGGGGCACAGGGGGATGAGAAGCAAAACAGTCTACTTTCTCTGGAGCTGTTGTCTTGGTCTCTAGTCAATTCTGGCTGTTTTCTTTCATGGGCTGCCAGCTTGTCCAGACATAACCTTTCAATCCTACTAATGAAGCACATGTAATTAGATATATAGGTATTTAAACAGTATAATATATAGCCTTTCGATCCTACAAATGAAGCACATGCAATTAGATATATAAGTATTTAAACAGTACTAATTGTTATGGTAGGTTACTTTGGTATAGACACAGATGTTTGGATGGTATGTTAATCCATGAATTACATTTTCTTCTGTTAAGTATGACAGGGTCTTCGTGTGGTTTATAACAGCTCCTAACCATTAGAGGATGTAAGCTTGTGGCATCAGCCATGGGTTATTCCTCCAAGGAGAGAGCTAATAGCCAATTAGATTTGGGATATACAGGCATATGGCTGCCTCTGCTGCACAGTATTTCCAGGTGAGTTGTAGCTGGTGCTGACAGAGGAGTCTTGCTTGACTCAAAGAGACCCATTTTAAATGAATGAGTATATTGCCTGCATCATGCAATTTGCTCAGAGAACAGAAGAGGGCATCAGATTCCTCTGGAACTAGAGTTACAGTGGTTGCTAGTTGTCCAGGTGAGTGCCGTGAATCCATTGAATCTATAGTTTGTTTTTCGTAAAATTGTAATTTTTACAATATTAATTCCTCCAACACATGAGCATGTGCAGTCTTTTGATCTCTTGGTTTCTTTTTATATCTCTGTCTTCAAAGATTTAAAATTTCATTATAGTTATCTTTACTGCCTTTGGCCTAGTTTACTCATAGATATTTTAATATTTTTGTGGCTGTAGTGAATAAAATGTTTTCATGTACTCTTTCCCTTATTATTGTTATAAAGAAAAGATACTGATTTATTTTTTCTATTATTTTTTTATTTTTTTTCATTTTTTAACAATAAGTAATAATTTATGAGTACAAGCATCCTTCATGTAAAACCAATTTGCAAGCAGTTGTGCCCAAACCCACACAGCCCAAGGGTCCCACCATCCAGCTAGGGGGCTTGTATGTTCAATCAAGTTCATCAAATAAGTGTCCAGTCTATATTGCTGTAGTTTCACCTCAATCGCAACCCTTACATTCTACCATGCCCCCTCTTCCACAGATTGTTCCCTAGGCTTAGAAAAGGGGCACAGGTGGACAAGAAGCAAAACAGTCTATTTCTGTGGAGCTGTCATTTTGGACTCTGGTCAATTCTGGCTGTTTCCTTTCATGGGCTNAGAGGGGCCTGATGTCTGCAGCAATCTGAGGCATTTCTTCCCTTCAATGCCCAGAGGAGTCAATCCTTCTGCTGGCACTTTCTGGTACATCCTACTCATTGCAAAGCTGCATTTTCTTTCTCAGCCATTAAGTTGGTGATACTCTGGCCTGTTGGAACATACAAATCCTTTCCCATAGTTAATTTTAAGATTTGGGTTGCAAGGCTTTGGATTGGTGGGATTGGTATAAACAAATGTTCTCTATAATTTTGCTGTCATATAGTATCACCTGGTAGCAATCTCTTTCACCTATAGGATGATTTAACTCAAAAATAAAGTTTGTTTCCCAAGTTAATCATATGCAGTAACCCAAAACAGCATGGGTGAACTTGATGAAATCTGTGCCTTAATTCCACCCTATAGGTATGTATAAAACAACTGCTTTTTTGAGACTCATGGGTCAAAAATAAAAACCTAAAATAAAAAAGGGGGATATAGATAGATATGAAAACTTTTTGTCAAAAAACCTTGCAACCCAAAGTTTTATTTAACATACTACATGATGTCAAGAGATTTAAGAAGTATATTCTATTGCTCATTAGTGTGATATGCAGAACTAAATAAAGATGCTGTATTTTCTTAAAATGTTTCTATTTATCTTCTTGGCAATCTATTACAATCAGTTATAACTAAATATTTCTTCTTTTATGGTCTAAATCCACAATTTCCATTCTTGTAAACTTGTTAAAATATATTAAGTAATTCCAGTATTTGTTTTAGAAAAATAAATTAATAGTAGTAGTCCTGTATGGTTCTAAACATTCTAATTTTAAACAGATTATTTTACATCTCTTACATAAAATTTAATGATGAAAATCTAATGAAAAATAAAGAAAAATCCAGAAAAATTAAACTATACTTCAGCAAGCAAGAAAAAAATGCTAAAAACAAAATAGACAAATAATACAATTAATTTCACAGTTTTTACCACAATACTAGTGGAATATGTAAATCAGTTTTAAACGCAAATAATTCATTGTGGAAACACAATCTTTTGTAAACAATATATATTGGTTACAAATTTACACTGGTAATTTTATAGCAAATGTATATCACCCATGCCACCAGGAAGATAGGGTATGCTGTCCTCAGACTGCTTTGTGAATTCAGTGCAACACAATCATTACATGCTGGATTTAATCATGCCACATCTGGGATTTGGCACCGTGAAGCCATAGCACAGCTGCCAGCTCTGCCACAGTAGCAGAAGCTCACCAGTCCTCTATAATAAGCTTGTCTGAAGTCAGCCCTTTGATGATTTCAGAGGAAAAAAAAAAGAATTACGCACCTCATCTGCATTTCCAGAGATGGCACGATTCATATGTGATTAGAAATTATTCTTACATATCTTGCTTTTGTAAATATTTAAGTGGCTTCTGCAAGGAAATATGAAAATGAGTGTCCAGACAGATGTCATTGTAACTCTAATGAATTATGAGAGGATATACCTATTCAATGCTTCTAAAGTCTTATGATACAGTGTAGAAGAGTACTAAAGCCTTCTACATTTTAGAGAGATATATCTTTAGGGAATTATAATTCCTCATTATAATAAGGAATTTAGTTTTGTTATCAAATAATGCAAGTTAAACTACAACTGGATGTTGTATTTTATAACATTCACTTCAGATTTTTATTGTTTAATCACTTCATACATAATGTGTTATCAAGTCCACCCTCCATTCCTTCCCTCTAATTTATCCCATATTCCAATTCAAACTTTCCCCTCCCAATTTCCTGTGTTCATTGTTTCCAACCACTGAGTCAACTTAGTGCTGCCTGTATAGGCATGAGTGTAGAGCTACCTAGAGCTAGGGTAGACTCTCAGGGACCACATCCCTGATAAATATTTACTCCTTATCTTCCATCAGTCACCAATTGCAAAAGCTCTCCATCTCAGATTAAGACTTCATAAGACCTTTCTCCTATCCAAGCTGGTATTTTAAGCCAACGTGCTCTAGTGCAGGTCTTGTGCATACAGACACAACTGCTGTGAGTTTATATATGCAATGGTTTGTCAAGCCAACAAATACTACTTGATTGCAAATGTCTGCTACCTCTGGCTCGTACAATAGTTCTACTCTTTCTTCTGTAGTTTTCCCTGAGCCTTGGTTTGTGTATTAGTAACTTTTCTGTTGCTGTGATAAACCCACCATGACCAAGGGAACTTATAAAAGGAAGAGTTTATTTGAGCTTACAACTGAATTAGAGACCATTGTGGCAGGGAGGCATGGTGGCCGGGGCTGGAGCAGAAAGCCGAGGTTCACATCTCGAATGAGCACTGGAGAGAGAGAGAGAGAGAGAGAGAGAGAGAGAGAGAGAGAGAGAGACTGGTGACTGGCAAGGCTTTTTAAACTCACTAAGCCTGCCCCCAGTGTCATACTTCCTCCAGCATGGCCACACCTTCTAAGACCTCCCAAGACAGTGCCACCAACTGGAGACAAAAATGTCTGAATACTTGAAGCCTATGGGGGACACTTTTATTCAAACCACCACGTTCCACTCCCTGGCCCCCATATAAAATGCAAAATGCATTTAGTCCAACCTTAAAAGTCCCATAGTCTTTACCAGTCTCAATTCTATTCAAAAGTCTACAGTCCAATGTCTCTGCTGAGACCCAGGCCAATCTCTTAACTGTAAGCTCAGTAAAATCAAAAGACAAATTACATACTCCCAACATACAGTGGAACTGAATACACATTCCCATTCCAAAAGGGAAGAATAGAGGCATAGTGAGGAAATACTGGACCAAAACAAGACTGAAAACCAGTAGGGTGATGGCATGGAATAGCTGAGAAGATAGGCCTGAAGGACAAAAGAAAGCCTGCGCAAGAGTTTCACGAACTCACCCCCACCCATCGAGCAAGGAAGGCTAAGTTTCACTTCTTTACTTCTGCATACTAACATTGTAATTAGGGACTATGCTAGGAATGGAAGGAATTGGATCAATTAGGGAATTGTAAATTAAGCCTCCTAAAAGGACCAATTAGGAAGAGACACATACCCCAGTAGGAAAGCCGGCACGGCTTATAAACCTCTGTAAACCTGCACTAAAGTGAGCTTGAGCTGTAACACTCTGACTCGACTCCCTGTTGTGGTTACTTTCGGTTCGGCAGTGCACTTACTCTCCCCAGCCCCACTCCATCGCGGGCCGACAGAGTGAAGATCTTCGGTGGCGAGGAAGCTGGAGAGGGTGGTCTTTGCCAACCACCTCTCTATGACCCCCTCATCTAGCGCCCAACGTGGGGCTCGAAGACCCCCCCCCCGAGACCCTAACGGCTAGCAATACGGCTGGGGCCAATCGGTCTTTCGGGTAAGTGAATCCCTGTGATGGGAAACGCAATGGGAAAAAATAAGGACCCAGCGTTTAAAGTGCTGAGACTGATGTTACAATCCAGGGGGTTAGAACTGACCGATGTGGTCACGGAGTCTGCCTGGGACCACGTCCTCTTTCTGGCCCCCTGGGTAAGAGGGGCCATCCTTTTCTCCTGGGAAGTTTGGGGGTGAATAGAAAAGCTGGCAAGAGAAAGAGAAAGGATTCTCGGAGCAGAACCCCCTTTGGGCTTTTACCCCACGATTGTGGCACTTAAAGCCACTTTTCACCCAACTCCCTTCCACCTCCTGGGGGTGGAATTTCAGCTTCGGAAGAGGTTGAGAGGTCCCCTGGTCTCGGGGAGGAGGATATGGCCTGGGACGCCTTCGCAACCGAACGGGTGGTAGACAAGGGATCGACCCCTGAGTGTCCAGACTCCACAGGCCCCATCCCTTCCCCCTACTTGGCTTTGAGGCAGGAGGCCAGAGAGACAGAACAACGCTTCTCTGAGGAACTCTCCCCACCACCAGCTTACGCCGAGGTGCGAAAAAGGGGGGTCACTCCCAAATTAGTTCAAGCCTTTCCGTTTAATATCAATCCCACCCCTGTCCGACCCTTGGACTGGTACCCCTGGGAGGCCAAGGCCCTAAAAGAACTCAAAAAGGCTGTGGCAGAGCATGGTCCCAACTCCCCATGGGCGACCACTCTCCTACAGGATTTCGCCTATCATCCCTGTGTGCCAAAGGATTGGATGGATGCCGCCAAAGTGGTACTTCCTAATCCCATCTTTATTAGATGGGTCGCTCTATCCCGGGAGGAATGCAGGGAACAGGCTGAAGCCAATGCCGCTGCTAACCCCCCAGTAGCCATCACTTGGGGAATGCTGGTAGGAACCCAAACTGGGTACACTACCGGGCTTGAACAATCTTGGGTACAGATTCCCCAATATAGGGAGCAAGTCCGAGACTGCGGACTTCGGGCGTGGGCTAAGCTAGACACCGGGCCCACGGAAAACCCCATGGCGGGGCTGCAGCAGAGGTCTGAGGAGGATTTACCATCATTCATCGACAGGGTAGAGCGGAGCATAAAGCATAAGTTGCCCCCTGGGGACATAAGAGATCCATTCATTAAGCTGACCATTTGGGAAGGTATGAATGGTGACCATAGACAGGCCTGTGCCGGCCTCAGGGACCGGACAATGCATTCCTGGATAATAGCCACCCAGGACGTGGGAACTCAATCTCACAAAGTTCAAGCCCTCACGGTGGCTTTGGCCCAAGCTTTATCTCTCCAAAAGGAAGCAAAGACCACAGAGAGGGCCGAATCAAGAGGGAAATGTTTTGCCTGCAGTAAGGAAGGTCACTTTCACAGGGAATGCCCAGAAAAGGAAAGAGCAGATAAAGAACAGAGGAATCAGGGATTGCCCCTCGCTCCTTGCCCTAGATGTAAGAAGGGGTATCACTGGAAACGTGACTGCCAGTCCAAGTACCATATCAATGGGAGGCCTTTAAACTAGAGAGGGGGCGGCCTCTAGCCCCGTTACAACCAAGGAGGCAAGGCCCTGATATGGGTCATATTAGACCAAATCCTTGCCTGGTCCATTGGACCGTTCCTCTATGTGACTTTACCCGTCCTAAGACAGTCATCGCTATTGGGGGACAAAGTTTCAAATGCCTCTTGGATATGGGGGCTGATAGAACTGTCTTAAAAAAGGAAGAGGTTCCCAGTCATTGGGAGCTAGTCCCTGGACCTCACGTATCCGGAGTAGGAGGGACTTCCAAAGCTCAGGAAACCGCCTCTTATCTCCCTTGGGTGGGGCCTGAGGGTGAACGAGGGTGTATTCGCCCCCTGGTAGTACAAGGACTAAAGGATAACTTGGCCGGAAAAGACATAATGGCCCAGATGGATGTAGTTCTTACCACCGACCACAACAGGTTCTTTGAAGACCCGTTAGAGAGTATACCTGGCCCCTCGGACGGGGTTAGGAAAGATCTTGTTAAGGTGTACCCCCAAGTCTAAAGGCCACTGCCCCCCGCGTTCCACCAATTATATGGAAACCGGGTAAACCGGTCTGGGTGGAGCAGTGGCCCCTCAAGGAAGAGAAGCTGACGGCCCTCAAGGGCATTGTCGATGACTTGTTGGCCCGAGGGCATATCCGTCCCTCGATGAGCCCATGGAATACCCCTGTGTTCGTAATAAAAAAACCCTCAGGCAAATGGAGGATGTTACAAGACTTGAGAAAAATAAACGACAGGATGGAGATCGCTGGGGCCCCCCTAAGGGGAATGCCCTGGGTTCCTGCAATACCCACTGAGTTCCATCTAGCAGTAATAGACCTTAAGGATTGTTTTTTCTCCATCCCCCTCCATCCAGAAGACTGTCACAAATTCGCATTCTCTGTCCCCTCAACTAACTTTGCATGCCCTGACCAAAGGTACGAGTGGGTGGTCCTTCCTCAGGGGATGGCAAACAGTCCGGCCTTTTGCCAAAATTATCTGGCCACATTACTACAGGACTTTTTCTATGGTGACCCTGACGTCCTTATGTACGCATATATGGACGATCTTATCTTGGGTCACAGGGCCTTACCAAAACTCCATCAGTTAATGGACAAAATTTCAGATCGCCTTGGGGAGGCTGGTTTTGCCATTGCCCCTGAGAAGGTACAATGGGTGCCCCCGCTCAAGGTACTGGGCGCGGAACTTCACCTTACTGCTGTCAGACCTCTCCTCCCCTCCATCTCTATCCCTAAGAACCTTGAAATCACCCAATTACAAAAGGTGTTGGGGGAGATAAATTGGCTCAGGCCCTGGGTTGGAGTCTCTACTGAGACCCTCCTCCCCCTCTTTTCCCTCCTCGAGAAGGGGGGGCCCTGTGGAGGGGAGGTTGAGCTCTCAGAGCAACATTTACAAATCTTTGATCAATTCTCTAGGGCCCTATTTTCTGCCAAGCTACAGAGGTTCGATAAAAGAAAAGACCTTACGTTTTGGATTTTTCCGGGGAAGGAGCTTGCCATGGCCATGTTAGTCCAAGAAGGAAAACCATTGGAATGGGTGCATACCTCTCTTGGTGGAACACCGAGGGTATACACGGTCTTAGATCAAATAACTGATGCTATAAAAAAAGGGCAGAAATTTAGCAATCAGACACTATGGTAAAGACCCTGATACTATAGCCATACCCCTCCGAATGGAAGATATGGAATGGGCATTAAATACCCACCCTCGGTTACCGCTAGCCCTGGAGGGATTCCTGGGTAGTCTGGACTGCCATTTCAGCCGTTCTCCGTGGGCCACACTCCTCCAACGACTACCCATTAAATTAGTAGCCAACAACCTCTTTTCCAAAAAGATTCTGGCCTATGCCTTGTATGTTTTCACTGATGGAGGAAGAGGAGGGGGGGCTTACATTGCCTATTCCCCAGAAAACCCTGATGTCCCAGTAAAGGTCCAGACCCAAGACGTACAAGGGTCCGCACAATACAAGGAATTACTAGCGGCCACAATGGCCCTCCAGGACTTCACCCAAGCCTTTAATCTTATATCTGATAGCATATATGTGACAAATCTTCTGCCAGCTCTCCCAGGAGCACATATAAGACTGGACAGAAACACCATATCAGCTCTCATGATACAAGCTCAGTCTCTTTTGGAGGGCCAGGCGGAGTCCATTTATGTCAAACATGTAAGGAGTCATTCTCATCTGCCCGGGTTCCTCGCCAAGGGGAATGCCATGGCAGATAGATTAGCTTCTCAAATTAATATTGTTAATGTAACTGAACCAAATAAACTTCATGAGTTGACCCATCTAAACTGGAGGGGATTACAGATAAGATTCACCCATATACCGGTCTCAGAACTTAAGAAAATTGTACATACCTGCAAATCTTGTAAACCTTTTCTCAATGTTCTGCCTCTGCAGGGGCCCAGAGTAAATCCCCGAGGCCTTCAACCCAACATCATCTGGCAGACAGATGTCACCCACTACCCTGCTTTTGGGAAACTCAAATTTTTCTTTGTCTCAGTAGATACATATTCAGGAGCATGTTGGGCAACGGCCCACTCTGGAGAAAAAGCCGACCATGCTAAATCACACTTTATACAATGTTTTTCAACCCTGGACCTACCTAAACAGGTCAAAACAGACAATGGGCCTTGCTTTACATCTCAGTCCCTAAGCCAATTTTTTAATAGATGGAATATCAAACACATCACTGGTATTCCTTATAACCCACAAGGACAAGCGATCATTGAAAGAACTCACCAGACTTTAAAACAACAAATACAAAAACAAAAAGGGGGAGAGGACTGGTACTGCAGTCCTCACCTGCAGCTGGCGGGGGCATTATTAAACATCAATATTTTAAATTTTTCAAAAAATGTACATTACAATAGATTTCAAAAACACTGGGGACAGTTACCCCAGACACCAGCAATACAGGTCCGGTGGAGAGATCCTCTAACCCAGCAATGGCGAGGCCCGGACCCGCTTATAACCACAGGCCGAGGATTCGGCTGTATTATGCCAACAGACTCGAATACACCTATCTGGGTCCCGGCAAGGAACATCAAATATGACCTCCCGGAAACTTCTTAACCCCCAACCTAAGGATGAACTCCTTAAGGTAAATCCCCTTGTTCTTACAGAAATGAATCTGATGCTCCTGGCCATCGGAATTCTACTCCTATGGCCCCATGGGAAGGCTGAGTCATCAGACGAGTCACACAGGCCTCGCACCATCATCTGGTCAGTGGTGAACGTCGCTACTGGAAATGTCGTCAAGGCTGTCTCAAATAAAGGAACAACAGAGAGCATCTGGCCTACTCTCCAAACCGATTTCTGCTCGTTAGCAGACGGTTACTTCAATGGACAATGGGAACAGTGCCGAAGGGAGGTGGATAGACTAAATGCTAGAAAGTGGGAATGTTATGTATGCCCCGGGACTAACCCCTTGTGTCAACCTAGAAGCTGTAAAGACAAGTAATGACTCTTGTGCATTATACCACCCAGCAGGAGGCCTTTCAGTTTCTAGACATAAAAGAGAGATAGGAACCGCCCTTGCCCTGGCGGGCATACTAGGAGTGGGAATCGCAGGCGCAGCTACTGGAGGAACAGCTCTATCACTAACACAACAATGGAACGAGAGGCTCAGACAGCAACTAGATGAAGATATAGAAAAGGTAGAAATAACTCTGAGACACATGAAGGCATCATTGGATTCTTTAGCAGAGATGGTCCTTCAGAATAGAAGGGGGCTTGATCTCCTTGCACTAGAACAGGGAGGGATATGCCAGGCTTTAGGGGAAGAATGCTGCTTTTACGCAGACCACTCCGGTGTAATTACAAAGAATCTAGACGACCTTAGGAATAGCCTTGAAAGAAGAAAGATAGCTAATCAACCAGGATGGTTTGAAGGATGGTTCAACACCAGCCCCTGGTTTACTTCATTGATAACGGCAATAGCCAGACCTCTTATTATTCTTTTGCTTTTGTTCATGGTAGGCCCTTGCTTGCTCAACTGGGTTATAAGGTTCGCTAGAAAACAGGCAGAAGAAGTCCAATTAATGGCCTTATGGGCAAAGTATGAGCCCCTCCCCCTCGTCAATACCTACAAAAAGCAGCATCAGACTCCAAAGACGGGTAAGGGCTTTTTGGGTTGGCCAACCTGACAGGGGGATAGCCAAAGCTGCTATCTACTCAAAGACGGGTAAGAGCTGAGCCCAGTAAAAGCACCAACCTAAGACAGGAGCTATGCCAAATAAAACAAAAAGGGGGAAATGATGGCATGGAATAGCCGAGAAGATAGGCCTGAAGGACAAAAGAAAGCCTGCGCTAGAGTTTCGTGAACTCACCCCCGCCCATCGAGCAAGTAAGGCTAAGTTTCACTTCTTTACTTCCGCGTACTAACATGATAATTAGGGACTATGCTAGGAAGGGAAGGGATTGGATCAATTAGGGACTTGTAAATTAAGCCTCCTAAAAGGACCAATTAGGAAGAGACACATACCCCAGTAGGGAAGCCGGCATGGCTTATAAACCTCTGTAAACCTGCAATAAAGTGACCTTGAGCTGTAACACTTGACTCCCTGTCGTGGTTAGTTTCGGTTTGGCAGCACACTTACTCTCCCCAGCCCCACTCTGTTGCGGGCTGACAGAGTGAAGATCTTCGGCGACGAGGAAGCTGGAGACGGTGGTGTTTGCCAACCACCTCTCTACGACCCCAGCATCAGGGTAAACACCAAGTCCAGTAGCTCCATGTGTGACTTCTGGGACTTTACTTCCAAAGGGCTTAGGTGGCTCAGCTCTTCTAGCTTTCTGTGCAACACACATCTCTTTCTTATGTTGGTACCACTCCCTGTATAAAGCTCTCTTTGGCAAGTATCTCACAGCTCTGGCATCTCAAATATCTTCTTGGGGTCTTTGCTGCCAACCAGGCTTCACATTTATAGCTTTACGGAATGGCCTATCAGGGCCTTCTTTTATTCACGGATGCCCTTGCTGAACTCTGCCTAGCCACAATGGCTCTCTGAAATGCGGAGGAAGATAACCCCTTCATTCTTGCATCTTTAGAGGCACTTCATGCCTCTAAAGCCAGCACCACATGAATGAAACTGTTGATTTTGGCTGAAAGTTCAGGATGGACTCTGTCCTACTTCAACCACATTTGCAACTTTTCTCTGCTCTTTCAGTATTTTCCTTTAAAAAGCTGGAGGCTTAGCTGGGTGTGGTCTTGCCTTTAAGGTACTGTTTCTGTTGTTTACTTGTAAATCTGCATGGCTCTCCTTAATCATTTTAATCTCACTTTTTCTATTGTTTACTTGTAAATATCTAGCCCTCTCCTTATCAAAGGGATCCTCTTGTTCAGGACATGCCTTGGCTCCATGATTAATCTTCCTAGTGCATTTTTCAATTCCAAACTGTACATTGTGTATTTCTTTCTGCCACATCTGTTCTTTTTCACTGTAGATCTGCATAATATTCACCATTAATAGAAAGGCCACCGTTTTTACATTAGGCTATCTTGAAATATCCACCAAAGGCATTAGTCCATTGCTTTTCAACTTAGCATCAGGCAAGCATTTGGGCTATGGGCAAACTGCAGCCAGACTCTTTGCCAAAATATCCCAGTTGATAAGTCTTTATTTTCCTCTGGAACTACATTTTTTACAGCAATGCTTTCTTCCAGGCTTCTACTAGAATGGCCAATTAAGCTCTGCTTTCAGTAGGCAACAGCTTTTCTAGCCCAAAGTTCCAGTCTTCCACATTTCTCTAAACACCCACATGGTCAGGTTCTTTACAGCCAACAGCCCACTCTCTGGTACCAAATACTGTATTAGTCACTTTCTGTTGCTGTGATAAAACCACCATGACCAAAGGAACTTATAAAAGGAAGAGTTTATTTGAGCTTACAACTGAATTAGAGTCCATTGTGGCACAGAGGCATGGTGACCGGGGCTGGAGCAGAAAGCCAAGGTTCACATCTCCAATGAGCACTGGAAGCTTGGAAGCTGAGAGAGAGAGAGAGAGAGAGAGAGAGAGAGAGAGAGAGAGAGACTGGCAAGGCTTGTTAAACTCACTAAGCCTGCCCCTAGTGATGTACTTCCTCCAGCATGGCCACACCTTCTAAGAACTCCCAAAACAGTGCCCAGTGCCGCCAACTAGGGACAAAATGCCTGAGTACTTGAAGCCTATGGGGGGGACACTCTCATTCAAATCACCACAGTGGGAAAGGATATGATATAAATTTCTCAATTAGTGATGAACACTCCACAGCCTCTTATTTTCTGTACATTGACCAGTTATGGGTCTATCATATATTGTCACAAAATGCTAAAATAACTCTTTTTCTTAATCTCACCAAGTCCCAAACTACAAGAAGTAACATATTCTCCTTTGGGGACTTCTTGAATGATGATATCATTGACAGAACAACAGGGATATTGTAAAAGAGAATCGATTGTAAGGAATACTAAGGTTCTACCATAGACTTTGTAAGTTAAATTAACACTATATTATATAGAGGCCAATGAAATCATAAGTAATTATCCTACCTGTGTACCTGAAATAAGGTAACTAGCAAAAGCTATTTTAATAACAAATCTGATCATATTAACAGCATTATACAGGAAAATACTCTTATTTAAAGCTCTTTTTTAAATCGTGTACCTTTGTTCTTGTGCTGTATCTTCAAACCCTGGTGAAAAAGATGATAAATAGGTCAATACTGTGTAGAGATATCAAAGTGACTCCATCATATTAATATTCCACTGGAAAAAATTGTAGTGAGACCAGGAAATATAATCTACTTAAGTTCAGGAGTGAATGGTGATATCAACAGATATCACTATTGAGTTTTTTCATTTGAGTGTTGAGAAGTGGAAGGAAGGAAAAGACCATCAGAATTTAAAATTCAATGATCAGAAACATTCCTCTCCTTTTCCCTTCTTAAGATGGTACACTTAAGGTAAGAGCCTTCAGTTCCCTGACTCCTTTCCATTTTCCTGATTCTTACAGTAACATCAGGATGTAAATTCATATATAGGGATTTGGTGCTAAGATCCACAAATAATACAGAACATAACATTGTTTTTCTGAGTCTTTGTTATATCACTTTCTAGTACCGGCCATTTACCACAAGGTAGAACTTCATTGCATAAATGTAATTTCTTTCTCTACAATAATTATGGATCCTATATTTACAGACAAGTATACCAGTCACCATTAACCAAAGAAGGTTCTTTTATCAACAGATGGATACTATTACAGATTTCCATGACTGGTCACACATGGAGAATAAGTGTCTGAGTGATGCCCTTACACTAAGTGACACATCTGAAATGGAATTTCCACACCTAAGAATCAGAGAACATAGTGGAACAAGAGATAGAGAGAATACTAATGCACCTCACAACTCTCATCAATTGAACTTCCTCATGTAACAGAGGGTAACAATGAGTGGAGAACAAGAGTCTGCAGAATGTGTGTCCCTGAATAGGACTCCTACATTTAACCTCACCCACCCAAATTTCAGGGACCATTGTGAAAGTGGAAGCAGAAAGATTGCAAGAGCCAGGAAAGAGGTGGATGACCATGTCAAAATAGAGTCTTACATGTTCCTGGGAAATTTTTCATAAGAACTTACCTCAATTGTGACAGCATCCACACGATCGATTTAATTCAATCGGACAAAAATCCAGCACATAGTTGGGGAAATGGACAGGAGACCCCAATATTAACCAAAGAACTATGAGCAACTGATTGCTTCTGAATGTGAGAGTTAATCTCCTTTAAGGGAGGGATGCTAGACAGGCTGAACAAGCTCCCAGTGGAAGAACTCATACTGAAGGCCATCTGGGTACACAAACTGAACTAAACAGGCCTTAACATGTATGACAGGATGTATGAAATCCTGTGGGTGGTTTACAGGGTGTATGGGGAAGGGTACTAATGGAGTAGGAGGAGAAAATAAGATTAAGATGTAGTGTATGACATGCACAAAATGTCAATAAAAGTATATACATTGAGAAAAATAGACAGACAGAGCCTGATCTTACAGATCAGGAATGAAATATCAGTCTTATCCTTACTATGATGGGAAGCCATTAAATAGTTCCTTCTGTGAAAAACATGATGAAAAATTTCATAGTTTAGAAAGATTGCTCAGGAGTCTGGAGAGATGGCTCAGTGGTTAAGAGCAGTGGCTGCTCCTTCAGAGGACCAGATTCAATTCTCAGTACATGGTGGCTCCATTTTCAGGGGATCTGATGCCCTCTTCTAACTTCCACTGGTATTGCACCACATGGATGCACTTAACACATGCAGGCAATGCACTCATACACACAAAATAAAAATAATAAATACATATTTTTAAAGAGAAATGTTGTTCAGATTACTAAATTTCAAGTGTGGAATAAGAAAAAAACATTGAAAAATCAGAAAATATTGGAGACTATAATTGTTTTATTTTTCTGGATCTTTACATTGTTAAAATCATTAGATTCATCCAAAAGCATTCACTCCTTAACTAAAATCATTTCTGATGAAATGCATAGCTCTGCATAAATCACTAAGAATACTTAAAAATACTAGTAATTAATTCAAAATAAAATGTGTAATGACTCCAATATATTTGGAGCAGCACTTGCCTGCATTGCATCTTGTCACTTTCCTGAAATATTGGTTCTGAAGACAGAGCATGCTCCCTATCCATGCCATGATACCAAACAACTTCAGCAAGCACTGCCTGAAGCACTTCAGCTCAGATTCTAGCCAAAGCATGCAAAGTTTTCTCCTCTTATGAAATCATCATGGTTTAATTATATAAAAAATAATTTTCCTACCACTATTCCTCAGCATTTAAGTATCAAATTAGTGTACTTTGGATTATATTATGTTAGAACATTTGATTTCCAAAACTGTTGCTTCTGTGGTTGGAGAGATGGCTCAGCAGTTATGAGCACAGGCTGCTCTCCAGAGGACTCAGGTTCAATTCCCAGAACCTACACAGAGGATAAACATTCATACCTCCAGTTCTAGGGAATTTTATGCCCTTGTCTGGGCTTCCCTGACATTGAACAGTACAATTACATACAGGTAGGTGAAACACACATGTGCACGTGCACACACACACACACACACACACACATATATGTATATATAAACCAATCAAAAAATTCCATAATTGCTGTTTGAGGGGCCTCGAGAGGTGGCTCAGGGCTAAGAGTGCTGACTCTTCTACTTCAGATATCCTGAATCCATTCCCAGAAGCCACATGGTATCTAACAACCCAACCAGCTGTAACCTCAAGTCTAGGGGATCTGTCCCCCTCTCTGGCACCTTCAGTCATTGCAGGCAGGAGTCCATTAAGATATAAGCAGGCCAAACACATAAAGTAAAATACAAATAAAATAAGAATTAAATTATAATTAAAATTGCTGTTTGAGTGTCTGAGTTGAGTTTAATAAAATAATATTAAGAAAATTTTGGCTTGAGTGTAGGATAGAATTACCAACAATATCTGAGCTGGCCCTAACTATATTTGACCATGTTATTGTTGTTGTTTTCCTTTGTTTATGTGTGTAATATATGTATGTATGTAATGTACCTGTGTCATGCAATGCCCGCAGAGACAGAAGAGGATATCAAATCTCCTATAACTGTGGGTGCTGGGAATAAAACACAGAGCCTCTGCAAGAGCACCCAGTGCACTTAATGGCTGACCCATTGCTTTAGGTATTTTTTTTATTTTTAAAATTACATTACAAATCAAATCTAGACCCATGCCCCCCTGCACACCCCACCAGAGCTCATGCATTCTGCCAAACATGTTTTTCATCTTTTTCTCAGCCTCTCTCAAAATTCTCGGTGCAGAAGTTTACTGTTTCTAGCAGAAGTTCGCCATTTCAGTCAGTTCTTTGACGAAATATTTTCTTTTGTTGTTGTTGTTGTTATTCCTTCCAATATCCATGCCACATATATCATATGTTTTAACATCTTCAGCTTGTGTTTTTCTTAATTAGGCTAAAAGATGTCATGTTTGAAGGCTCCTCCTTGGTAAGAACAAACCACCACCAGTTCTGCCCTTGTGCTCCACACTGGGGTTTCCCCCACCCCATGGTCACAAAATGAGGTCCAGCAAGCACCAAGTCCTATCTTGATCCTCCTGCACAGGTCTCCATGACACAGCCTGGGCAGCCCAACAATGGCAGTCTATAATCTGAAGAAGCAGAAACCTTAGCAGTAACTCAGTCCACTAGCTGGATGCCTCAGCAATCCACATCTGGCTCTGAAGGCCTGGAAGTTTCCTGGAGAGACATGAGTCTTCAGTCCACACTGGAAGGTTGAAAAGCTGTGCCTTCATATGTCTTTGAGGGATGGCAAAAGCAGTGGAAGCCACAGGGTAGCTGCAATTGCCAGTAAGATAGGCAAAAAAAAAAAACTGTATTCTTTTTTTCATTTTACTAAAATCTCAAGTTTTATACCTGAAGTACAATTTCACAGGCCTTACTGATTATTTATTTCTGGTTATACTCTCCGTTTGGATGTTTAAGGCTACACAGTTAGCCAAGATTAACCAAGGTTTTTGTTTTTTCAAGGTCAGTTGAAGATCTGGTCCTCAAGGGTCACTCAGTTTTGTTTTGTTTTGTTTTGTTTTTTGGGGGGTAGGGAGCCCCTGGCTCCTTTTGGCTTTTCAATCACCAGTTCGATCCACTCAAGGACAAAGTCAGGTCTTGCTAGACCAGGCTTCCCTTTCTGAATCATGAGCAGACCTTTCTCTTTATAGACTGGATACTGGCTGAAGTCCCATTACTGAATATCCAAGACCTCCCTGCACAGGAACACTGATGACTCACATTTGCAGGATGTCCTAGTCTGTCTTCCATTGCTGTAACAGAACACTCTGACTGGCACCAACTTGGGGAGGAAAGGGTTTATTCAGTTTACATCTCTTGGGTCACAGTTCATCACTTAGGGAGCCCAAGGCAGGAACTCAGGGCAGGAACCTGGAGGCAGGAGCTAAAGCACAGGCCATGGATGAATGCCATTCACTGACTTGCTCTCCTGGCTCATGCCCAGCCTGCCTTCTTATACCATACACAACCACCTACCCAGGGTGGCACCACTTATTGTGGGCTGGGCACTTCCACACTGCTCGACCATGAAGGCAATACTCCACAGATGTGGCCACAGGCCAATCTAATGGAGCCAATTCCACAATTGAGGCTCCCTCAACCCAGGTGTGTCAAGATGACACTAAAGCTATCCAGCACAACTGACCCCTTGTCAACTTGACACACAAAACACATCACTATTAAACCACCAACTTTCCAGTTCTTATCCCCAAAGTATGATGTTAACATTAATCACAACCTAAGACAGTACAACCTTAAAAGTCCCACAGTCCTTAAAATATCCAAACACTTAAAAGTTCACAGTCTGTTAAAAGTCTCTTAACTGTGGGTTGCTGTAAAATCCAAAACAAGTACTGTATTACTTCAAATGGAAGAATCAGGCACTCTCAAACCAAACCCAAGTCCAGCAAACTAGCTTGACGCTGGACACCTGGGACTCACTCACAAACTTCTGGGCTCCAAGGGGTTTTGGGAACTCCCCCTCTCCGACTCTGCCATCTGTGGCACACACAGCTCATCTTGAAGGCCCAGGCCGACTCCATTTCACACCTGCTGCTACTTTTGGTGGTTGTCCAATGGTCCTGGCATCTCCAAAAAGCTGGGGTCGCCACTGAAACTGAGACAGCACCATCACCAATGGTCTCTTCTGACCTCTCCTGGTTCAAAGCCTCAGCTTCTCTCCATGACCCTGCAATCCTGGGGTCTCCACTGCAACTGAGGTGCACTTCCACTAATGGGCTTTCCTGACCTCTCACAGTGCCAAGCCTCAGCTGCTTTCTGTGACCCCCTCAAATTTCAACACCAGAACCATATAGGAGACTCTTACATACTACCAAGTCCTGCATCTGGCTAGAGATGGAGGCTTAGGCCCCTTCTGGATCACAGTTTCTGTGTGCTGACCCTGAAGAAATTCTTCCCAGAGGATTTCACCACAGTGATGCTGGTCTCTTTTTACTTACAGCTGATTTTTCAGCCCCAGCTAAACAGCATCAGTTGTCCCAGTACAACAAAGATTTCACTTCAGGTTCTGATCTCTTGTTACTTACAGCTGATTCTTCAGCCCCAGCTGACCAGAACCCACAGATTAAAGAGTCCTGATGATCTCTGCTCCCCTTTGAAACTAGAAACTTCACAAGCCAGGCCTCCATCTTCTACAACTCCTTCAGCAAAACTGCTCCAAGCTCCACAGCAACGGATCTTTAGGCATTCAATGATATTCCCAGCCCAAAGTTCCAAACGCTTCCACAATCCTTCCCCAAAACACCAAGGTCAGGTCTGTCACAGCAATACCCCACTCTTCTGGTACCAATTTCTGTCCTAGTCTGTCTTCCATTGCTGTGACAAAACACTCTGACCAACACCAACTTGGGGAGGAAAGGGTTTATTCAGCTTACATCTCCTGGGTCACAGTTCATCACTTAGGGAGCCCAAGGCAGGAACTCAGGGCAGGAACCTGGAGGCAGGAGCTGAAGCACAGGCCATGGAGGA
>VZQC01010436.1:1106878-1131823 GCA_009823505.1 Rhizomys pruinosus
CTTAAATACCTATATATCTAATTGCTTGTGCTTCATTAGTAGGATCGAAAGGTTATTCCTGGACAAACTGTCAGCCCATGAAAGGAAACAGCCAGAATTGACCAGAGTCCAAGTCAACAGCTCCAGAGAGAGTGGACTGTTTTACCTCTCATCCACCTGTGCCCCTTTTCTAAGCCTAGGGAACAACCTGCGGAAGAGGGGGCGTGGTAGAATGTAAAGGCTGCGATTGGGGTGAATGGTGAAACTACAGCGATGCAGTCTGGACACTCATTTGATCAACTTGATTGAACAAACAACCTGTCACCCCCCACTGGATGGTGGGACTGTGGGGGTTTGGGCACAACAGTCTGCAGATTGGTTTTGCACGAAGGATGCTTGTACTCATGGATTATCACTTATAGCTAAAACATGAAAAAAAAAAAACCTGAAAGATGCAGGACAATTATGGCAGAATACATGATCTGGGATGGGATGGGGATGAGGGGGAAGGGAAAGGGAAATATGCCTGATCTAAATTGGAAAACGATGTACGAAATGCACAAAGCATCAATAAAAATTAAATTAAAAAAAAATAACTGTGGTTAGACATAATGTCAGGACAAACTAATTTTTCCCCATTCCTTGGCTCTTATATTACTTTAAAATATACCTACATATCCTTCATCCATATACCAAAATTTCCTAACTCTGAAAATAAATGGTAGCTTGGTTCTAGAACCTGTTAAGGGATTCACAATATAAGAGCACAGTCGTTTTCAGATCACATTAACCTTGATCAGTTTGCCTTACAACTAGGTAATTGCCACTAGCATCCACAGATGAGGGATACCATTCTTGGACTGTGTTACTTCTCTTAAGATGATATCTTCTAGTTCCATCCATTTATCTGCAAAGTTCATGTCATCTTTCTTTACCTCTGCATAAAACTCCAATGTGAACATGTACCACATTTTCTCTATCCAGTCATTAGTTGTGGGGCCCTTGGGTTGGTTCCAGTCCTTCACTATTGTGAAGAGAGCTGTGCTTCAGGTGGTCCTGGGAAATCCCTGATCTAAGCTCTGTGCACTCTGCTTTAGGTAATTTAACTGATTACACTAAAAGAGATTTTTTTGTGTAAAATTAAGTATGACCATCTATCTAATATGCAAATTTTCTTTAATCTTTAATAAATAGAAAATTTCCATGTATAATAAAATGAAAGTTTGAATAAATGTGATTAAGATGTTTCATTTGAAATGCAAAATTTCATAAAAATATACATTAAATAATAATTTTTTTTATTTTTTTATTTACTTTTTGTATGTGTATGAGTCTGTCTGCATGTAGGTTTGTGCACCTGTGCTGTGCAATGCCACGGAGGTCAGAAGAGTGTCTCGGATTCCCCTGGAACTGGAGTTCTCCTGGAATTGAAGTTACAGATGGTTCTTAGCCGCCATGTGGGTGCTGGGGATCGAACCCGGGTCCTCTGCAAGAGTGGTAGGTGCTCTTAACCATTAGGGCATCTCTCCAGCCCCAGGAGTTTAAATTTTTAATCAACATAATACAAAAATTGTGTCAGTATTTTGTGTTTTGTTTGTTTTTGTTTTTTATTTTATTTTTTTTTAATTTATTTTTTTCTTATGTGTATGAAAGTACTGTCTGCATGTAGGCTGGTGCACCCGTGTCGAGCAATGCCATGGAGATCAGAAGAGGGTGTCAGAGTCCGCTGGAACTGTCATTAAAGACAGTTCTTAGCCACTATGTGGGTGCTTGGAGTCGAACCTGGGTCCTCTGCAAGAGCAGTCGGTGCTCTTAACCGCTGAGCCATCTCTCCAGCCCCTGTGTCAGTATTTTGAAAAAGTGAGTGTATATGAAAAATTAAGAAGTACAGAACAACTTTTTACAAAATATTTTATGAGAAGCCCACCAGTGGCTTCAGACTTGGTGGGTCAGAAGGAGGCACAGAGGCCCTGCAGTGGTGGCTTTGAGCTGCTGGGGGAGAGGTCCAGAGGCCCAATTGTGACTACATTCCAAACACTTTATTCGCTAGCTGAGGAACACCTGGAACTCCTCCCTCCCCTCCACACTAAGCTTCCCTGTCCCTGGACTAAGATATGGATGTCTGAAACCAGCCCTAGAGAACTGGTAGGCAGATTCCATGTAGCACAGAGAGTGAGTTCACCCCTCCTCTGAGTGTACTATGTGCACCTCCACTTTAGGGTGATAGTCCCCCATTGCATAGCATCAGCATTTCAAACCCCCTACCAGTTAGCTAGGGATCACCTGTGGCCCATCTTTCAGTTCTGGGCTAGGCTCCCTCCCTGCCCCTGGACCAAGATCTGGACATTAGCAACCAGCCCCAGAAAGCCAGTAGGTGAACCACACATGGTGCAGTGGTTCTGTGAGTACAACTTTTCCATTGAGCCTATGAGGCTGAACTCACCCTACGGTGAGAGTTGCCAGCTGTGAGGCAGCAGCACCCTTATTCCAGACTCCTTATCCATTAGCTATGGAAGACCGGGAGCACTCCCTCCAGTTCCAGGCTAGGCTTACTGGCCCCTGGACCCAGATCCAGATGTTTGCAACCAGCCCTGGAGTGTCAGTAAGCAGACCCCACATTGTTCTGGGTCCAAGCCTGGCTGATTGTTACTTATCTTGGGCCTCCAGAGGAACTCCTGACTAGCTGAGTGAAAATTAGCTCGTCTCTCCAGTACACAATCAGAAGTGAGAACCTGAAGCCTAGAACAACGAGCCTTTCACAGCTAAGAAGACAATGAAAGCACCTGAAGAATATAAGTGAATCAGTCTTCAATTCAACAAAGAAACATTTGAATGACATAGTAGGATCACAAACACCAAAAGAAATCCACATGCCAATTTCAAAGTGAAAAAAAAAAAAAAACCAACATGAATAACCCAAATAAAAAATCTCCACTAAATACTATCAATCCTGTAGAAGACTCCTATAATGAGGACCTGCTAGATGTCACCCAGAACACAGATATTAAAAGCACTATCATAAATATGATCAAATAATGCAAGGAATTTAAAGAACACACAAACAAACAAATTAAATAACTAAAAGAAGATAAGGATAAACTAAAAAAAAATAAAAATAAAAATAAAAAATAAACCGGGGCTGGAGAGATGGTCTAGCTGTTAAGAGAGATAACCGCTCTTGCAGAGGACCCAGGATCCATCTCCAGCACCCACATGGCAGCTGAGAACCGTCTGTAACTCCAGTTCCTGGAGAACTCCAGTTCCAGGGGAATCTGAGACCCTCTTCTGACCTCTGTGGCATTGCACGACACGGGTGCACAGACCTGCACATGCAGACAGTACATTCATACACATAAATTAATTAATTAAATTAAACTAAAAAAAAGGAAAAAATTTACAAAAGGTATAGAAATATTGAAGAAAACTCACGCTGAAGTGCAAAAGGAAATGGAATACTCAATGAGCCATCTGGAAAGGATGAGAGAAATCCTCAGTAACAGAATAAATGCAGCATTCAATATAGAATATTAAGACTGGAAGACAACATGGAAAAATTGGACCTCCCAAGGAAAGATTATGAAATTTTAAAAAAGAGAGATAAATATAATAATCAGGAAATGTCGGATACCATGAAAAGACCCAATTAAGGAAAGACAAAACTATACAAATATAAAAAAAACACATAGAACACCAAATAGACAGGGCCTGAAAAGAAATTCTCTATCATAGTAAAAACACTAGACACTAAAAACAAAACAAAAAAACAACAACAGCAACAACAAAACCAGAGAATACTGAAAACTGAAAGAGAAAAATGTGTCACTTATAAAGGAAAACCCATCAGGGGCTAGAGAGATAGCCTAACAGTTAAGAGCACTGACTGCTCTTGCAGAGGACCTGCGTTCGATCCCCAGCATGCACATGGCAGCTAAGAACCGTCTGTAACTCCAGTTCCAGGGGAATCTGAGACCCTCTTCTGACCTCCGAGGCATTGCATGACACGGGTGCACAAATCTACATGCAGACAGTACACTCATACACATACAAAAATAAATAAAATTTTTAAAAATTTAAAAAAAGGAAAACCCATCAGAATTACAGCTGGCTTTCAATGCAAAATGGAAAAAAACGAAATCCAGAAGAGCTTGGACCAAAGTATTCCCTGTTCTAAAGGACTATAGGTGCCAACCCAGAACGCTTTACCCAGCAAAAATGTCTATCATAGTTGAAGGAGAAAGAAAAATCTTTCATAACATAAATAAGCTGAAAGAATTCATGTCCAGAAAACTAAACCTTCAGGGAATACTTGAAGCAGTACAAAGACCAGAAGAAAGGAATTTCTGTACCCAAGCAGCAAAAGAAAGTAAATAATGAAGGTGAAACTGTGGAAATACAAACCTAGACCAAGAATGCAAACAGAAACTAAAATGTTGGGAAACAATATACATCTCTCAATAACTTTAAATATTAATGGACTGAACTCCCCAATCAAGAGACACAGATTAATACAATGGATTAAGAAACAAAATCCACCCTGTCTTGAAAAGACCAAAAAAAAAGAAACAAAATCCATTTTTTGGTGTCTGCAAGAAACCAATCTCACCTTCAAGGACACGCAGAAGCTTAAGGGGAAACAGTCGAAAAAATACTCCAAGCAAAAAAGTACTAAGAAGCAAGTAGGAGTTGTTTTTCTAATATCAGATAAAATAGATTTCAAAATAAAGCTAATAAGAAGATAAGAAGAGGGTCACTTCATTCTTATCAAAGGAACAATTAACCAAGAAGATATCATAGTCATGAATATATGGGCACCAAACTCTGGTGCACTGAACTTCACAAACAAATTTTTACAAGACTTTAAAGCCAAATTAATCCTAACACACTAATAGTAGGGGACTTCAAAAATACTGCCATGTCCATTAGATAGGTCAGCCAGACAAAGAATAAACAGAAAGACATCTTATCTTAACAATGAGATACACAAAATGGACCTAACTGACATCTACCAATTATTCTACCCAAGAACCAAAGAATATACTTTCTATTCAGCACATCACAGAATATTCTCCATAAATGATCACATATGGGAACACAAAACAAACCTCAACAAATACAAAAAAATTGAAATAATTCCATGCATTCTATCAGACCACAGTGTAATAATGCTTAATACCAAGAACAGAAGAAGCTATCTACAGGAAAACATGGAGTCTAAACAACACACTCCTCAATATGAATGTCAAAGGAGAAATAAAGAAAGAAATTAAATTATTCCTGGAACTAAAAGAAAAGGAAATACCACATGACAAAACCTATGGGATACTTTAAAAGCACTCCTAAGAGGGAAATCCATAGCTTTAAGTGCTTACATTAAAAAAAAAAGAAAGAAAGAACAAAAATAAACAACTTAATACTGTAACCCAAAACACTTGAGAGACAACAACAAATGAATCCCAAACCCAAAAGACAAGAAGAAATAACCAAAATCATACCAGGTACCAATGAAATAGGAAAAAAAAAAAAAAAAAACAATAAAAAGAATCATTGAGACTACAGATGCCAACCCAGATTACTATACACAGAAAAAATGTCGATTATAGTTGAAGGAGAAAGAAAAATCTTTCATGACATAAACAAGATGAAAGAATTCATGTCCAGGAAACCAACACTTCAGAAAATACTCAAAGCAATTCAAAGTCAGAGGAAAGGATCAACTATCCCCAAGCACCTACAGAGAGTAATGAATAAAAGTATAACTGCAGAAATACAAACCTAGATAAAGAATGCAAACAGAAAATAAGGTAAAAGGAAGTAGCACATATCTCTCAATAATAGCTTTACATCTTAATGGGCTGAACTCCCCAATCAAAAGACATATCCTGTGGGCGCTGGGGATCAAACCTGGGTCTTCTGCAAGAGCAGTCAGCACTCTTAACCTATAGGCCATCTCTCCAGCCCCACAGTTACATGATTTTTAATGAGGTCAGTTTCCAAGGAGCCAATATCTAATTGTTATATAAAAATATTCTTCCAGTAGAATATTATCATGTTATTAAACTTTCTTTTCCATCTGAATTATATTAGACTTTTCTATAATTTACTTTTCATTTTTATCATAATTGTTTAGAATTCAAACAACATTTTATTATGACTCATAAAAGCTTTTGCACAGAATTTAGCATGCTCATTATTCCTTGTTACTATTAACATGGAGGCCCAATATTAATTTTAAAAATCACAAAACGGTAATGCATCCGAGTTAAATGGAGATATAAATCACTGTTGTCCACATTTGTTTTACATAAAATTTGTAGAGCAATAACTCTGGGATTGACACATACAAATGTTCTCTATAGTTTCTCTGTTGTACAGTATCACCTTGTAGCATTCTCTTTAAGATGATTTAACATAAAAATTAAGTTTGCTCCCCAAGTTAATCATATATAGTCACCCAAAACAACATGGGTAAATTTGATGAAATCTGAGCCTAGATTCCACCCTATAGTTATGTATAATACAACTGTCTCTGGGGACTCGTGGGTTAAAAAAAAGGGGGGGTACAGATAGACATGAACCTTCTCGTCAAAAACCTTGCAATTCAAATCTTAAAACAACTATGGGAAAAGATTTGTATTTTCCAACAGGACAAAATGTCACCAATTAACGCTGAAAAAAAAAGATACAGCTTTCATTGAGTAATGTACCAGAAAGTGCCAACTGA
This sequence comes from Rhizomys pruinosus, assembly GCA_009823505.1. Classification (NCBI taxonomy): domain Eukaryota; kingdom Metazoa; phylum Chordata; class Mammalia; order Rodentia; family Spalacidae; genus Rhizomys; species Rhizomys pruinosus. The sequence continues at coordinate 1,113,579 of VZQC01010436.1, forward strand.
AAGGTTGACCTGTCTGAACATCGAAAGGAAGAAAAGCCCAGATTGCCATAAACATCGAACCCCTCTGTGCCCCTACATGTAACAACTATTTATAGAGAGTCCTAAAAAACTTACCATCTAGGTGCCGACAAGGTTTTTAGAGAGACTTCTTGCCTGCCCCCACAGAACAGAAGAAATATGAGATGATGAGGTCGTTCAACTGTAAATTGGAGACAACTATTATAGAGGTAATCTCTTTAAAACTGGTAAAACTGCCTTCTTTATTGACTAATAGACATAAGAACTGTGAAAAGGATTATCTCTCTTTCAGAACCAAATATAATACAAATCTCCTTAACTATGCGCAAGCAAAATATATCATACAGGAGCTCGTGACACAGTAATGGATTATTCTACCAGGGAGATGTTGGAGGGATCTAAGGCCCCACAAAGGTAAAGGCTCCTTGCCTCTAAACTGGGATACCTGCAAGAGAGAGGCGATAAGGCCTGCTGCTGAAGACCTGACGTTAACATGGGAAAATGCATTGAGACCACAATGCAGTGTACAGATGGCCTCTGGAACACAAGAGATGTTACCAAGGGCCACTAACCAATAAAGCAAATACAGTCTCCTTGAGTCAAGCAAGACTCCCCGTCAGCACAGCTACACCTCCATCTGCCTGGAAATACTGTGCAGCAGAGGCAGCCATATGCCTGTATATCCCAAATCTAATTGGCTATTGCTCCTCTCCTTGGAGGAAAACCCATGGCTGATGCCACAAGCTTACACCTCTACAGGTTAGGAGATGTTTAAAGCCACAGTAAGACCTTGCCATATTTAACAGGAAAAAATGTAATTCTGGATCAACATGTCATCTAAACATATGTGTCTATACCAAAGTAACCTACCATAACTATTAATGCTGTTTTAGTACCTATATATCTAATTGCTTGTGCTTCATTAGTAGGATTGAAAGGTTATTCCTGGACAGACTGTCAGCCCATGAAAGGAAACAGCCAAAATGACAGAATCTAAGACAACAGCTCCAGAGAGAGTGGACTGTTCTGCTTCTCATCCACCTGTGCCCCTTTTCTAAGCCAGGGAATAATCTGCTAAAGGGGCATGGTAAATGTAAGGTTGCAATTGGGGTAGAATGGTGAAACTACAGCATGTAATCTGGACCCTCATTTATTAACCTGATTGAACATACACCCCTCACCCCCGCTGGAAGTGGGGCTGTGGGGTTTGGGCACAACACCTGCAAATTGTTTTACATGAAGGATGCTTATACTCATTTTTTACAAAACAAAAGTGAAAATGAAAAAAAAAACTGAGAGAGATATGCAGACATTCATGGCAGAATGCATGATCTCGTTTGGTGTGGTTGGGGGGAAGGGAAGGGGAGATATGCCTAACTGAATTGGAAAATGATGTAGAAATGCATAAAGCATCATAAAAAATGTTAAAAAAATCACAAAAAAAAAAAAAAAAAAGACATATCCTGGAAAGTTGGATTAGGAAATAGATCCCATGTATATGCTGCCTACAAGAAACCCATCTTATCCTCAAGGATAGGCACTAATTTAAAGTGAAAGGATGGAAAAAAGTATTCCAAACAAACATTACCGAGCAGACAGGAATTGCTGCTCTAATGTCAGACAAAATAGACTTCAAAGTAAAACTATCAGAAGAGACAGAGAGGGCCGCTACATCCTTATTAATGGATCAATTAACCATGAAAATTTCACAATCATGAATATATACACACCAAACCCCAGTGTACCAAACTTTATAAACACAATTCTATTGGACCTCAATGTATTATAGATTGACCCAGCACACTACTAGTGGGAGATTTCACTACCCCACTGAGCCCATTAGCTAGGTCAACTGGACAAAGAATAAACAGAGAGCTATCTGAACTGAACAATACAATACACCAAATGGACCTCACAGATATCTACAGAATATTCCACCCAAACACTAGAGATTATACTTTCTACTCAGCACCCCATGGAAAAGTCTCCAAAATCGTCCACATACTGCCACAAAGAAAAAAACACTACAAATACAAAAGCATTGAGAATATTTCAGCATTCTATCAGACCGCCATACAATAAAGCTCAATATCAACACCAGAATAAGCCCAACTATCTCCAAGAACACATGGAGTCTAAACAACACACTCCTGAATAATGAACGAGTGAAGGAAGAAATAAAGAAAGAAATGAAAACATTTCTGGAACTAAACAAAAAAGAAAAGAACAACACAGCAAAACCCATCGGATACTTTAAAAGCAGTCCTAAGAGGGAAGTTTATGGCCCTGAGTGCCTACATTAAAAAAGCAGAAAGAGGACAAATAAAAGAGCTAACACTGCAGCTAAAAACACTTGAGAGACAACAACAAATGAACCCTAAACCCAACAGAGAGGAAGAAATCACAAAAATCAGAGCAAGAAACAAAGAAAGCAATATAAAGAATCAATGAATCCAAAAGCTGGTTCTTTGTAAGGATAAACAAGATAGATAGACCCCCCTAGCCCAGTTAACCAAAAGAAAGAAAGAGCTACTCCAAATCAATAGTATTCTTGATGGAAAGAGATTATATTCTCATATGATTATATGAGAATACTCCAAATTCATTCTATTAAGCCTGCTTCTCTCTAATACCAAAATCAGGCAAAGATATAACGAAAAAATTAAACTATAGACCTATATCCTTAATGAATATAGATGCAAACATTCTCAAAATATCTGCAAACTGCATACATGCACACATCAAAAAGGTCATACACCACTGTCAAGTCAGATTTATTCCTGAGACACAGAGAATATTGCAATATATATAAATCAATAAATGTTATAAATCATATAAATAGACTCAAAGACAAAAAAAATACACGGTAATGCCAATTGACCTTTGATACAATTCAATACACCTTTAAGTTTAAAGTACTAGAGGGAATTGGACTGGAGGGCACAGTCTTCAACATAATTAAAGCTATATACAAAAATATCCCTTTTTGCAGATGGCATTATATTACACCTAAGGCATCCAAAAATTCCACCAGAAAGTTCTAGAAACTATTAAGAGTTTCCATAATTGGCAGGTTACAAAACTAATCTACAAAAATCAGTAGCCTTTGTGTATGACAATAACAAGCAATTGGAGGAGTACATTGTAACTATTGATTTACAATATATTCAGAAAATAAATAAAATATATCAGAACAAACCTGACCACAGACATTAAAGATATCTTCAATGGGAATTTTAAATCTTTGCAGAAGGAGATTGAGGAAGACACCAAGAGATGGAAGCTCCCATGATCATGGATTGGAAGAATTAATATGGTAAAAATTACCATCCTACCCAAAGTAATGTAGAGATTCAATGCAATGCCTTGTGGCTTCTTCACAGAATTAGAAAAAATATTCCTAAAATTCTTATGTAAAAACAAAAGACGCAGATAGTCAAAGCAAAGCTGCACAAAAGAGTAATGCCAGAGGGGATTACTATGCCAGATTTCAAAATATGTTACAGAGCTATCCTCATGAAAACAGCACAGTACTGGCACAAAAATAGACCTGGAACAAAATTAAGATCCAAACTTGAGTACATGCTGTTTTTCAAATTTCAGCCACTTGGTATTTGACAAAGGGGCCAAAAACACCCAATGGAGGAGAGGCACTATTTTAAGGAAATGATGCTGGCAGAACTGGATCACCACTTACAGAAGAACGAAACTAAGCACTTACCTTTCACCTTGTATAAAAGTCAACACTAAATAGATCAAAGACTTCAATATGAAGCCTGAAACTCTAAAAATATTAGGAAGAAGCATTGGCCATAACCTACAAGCTATAGGTATAGGAAAAGACTTTCTAAATCACACAGTAGTTGCAAAGGAATTAAGGTCAACAATCAACAAATGCAACCTCATTCAACTAAGAATCTTATGTACAGAAAAAGAAACAATTGAAGAAATGAAGAGAAAACCCACAAATCAGGAGAAACTCTTCATCAGTAACAAATCTGACCAAGCTTTTAACATTCAGAGTATATAACTTACTCAAAAGACTAAGGATCACAAAAACAGAAGACCCAATCAAAAGATCTGAACAGAGTCTTCTCAAGAGAAGTAAAAATGGCTGAGAAACATCCTAAAAAGTGTTCAACATCATTAGTAATTAAGGAAATACAACTTAAAACCACTTTGAGACTTAATCTCACACACTTAAGACTGGCTATGATCAAGAAAACAAATGATACCAAATGTTGGAGAGGTTGTGGGGAAAGGGAAACACTCATTCACTGTTGGTGGGATTGCAAATTCGGGCAACCCTTATGTAAAGCAGTGTGGAGAACACTTAAAAGACTAAAAATGAACCTACCATTTGACCCAGTCATACCACTCCAGGGTGTATACCCAAAGGATTTATTTATCCTACAGCAGAGAAATGTGCACAACCATGTTTATTGCAGCATTTTTCACAATAGCAAAGACTTGGAAACAACCCAAGTGTCCCTCAACTAAGGAGTGAATAATAAAAATGTGGTACATTTATACAATACAGTTCTATGCAGCAGTAAAGAAAAACAACATAATGAAATATTAAGGGAAACGGGTGGAAATAGAAGCTGTTATGCTAAGTGAAGTAGCATAGTCTCAGGAAAATGCATTTGTGGATTCTACGATCAAATCCTTATATATAAGTCAAGATGGATATTTTGTCAGTGAAAATAATACCACACTGACTGATACTACTATGGAAATAACTTGAAATTATGTCTCTATTTTTCTAAGTTCTAAGATGTATGAAAAACAATAAATCTCTCCCTTAAAAGTACATTAAAACAATGCTGGACATGGTGGCATAGGCATTTAGTACCAGCACTTGGGAAGCAAAGGCAGGTGGATCCCTGTGAGTTCAAAGCCAGCCTGGTCTACATAGTGAGTACCAGGATGGCTGGAGCTGAAGGGAGATACTGTCTCAAAAGATTTTTTTAAGTACATTAAAACATACATCAACTTGCTATGTAACTTGGGAATGTAAATTTATATTTCTTTTTATCTGCATGCACATTTATTGTTAAAATATGAATTCTTAAATGTGTTTTGGAATTAACCTAGAGTTTGCTTTCAGACTTTGTAATCTTGTCGTGTTTGTATAGCATGGATATATGAATATTTTGGAGTAATATAAATTTAAAGGCAAAAAAAAGACTTGTTCAAAGAACTAATCTAAACATAAACTTCTTCATCAAAAAAGATAAAAACGATTGAGAAAAAGTTGCAAAACAGGGCTTAACATGTATTTTATTTGTTATTTTCATTTTATGTGTATTTGTTCTGTGTACATGTGTGTAAGCCCACTCATCTGATACAAAGCCCACAGAGGCCAGAAAAGAGTGCTTCATCCCCTGGAACTGGAGTTACTGATGGTTGTTAGCCACCATGTGGGAGCTGGGAATCAAACCCAGGTCCTCTTGAATAATACAAGAGTTCTTAACTGCTGAACCATCTCTCCATCCCACAAAACAAATTTCATGATTCTGTGATCAATATAAAAATAGGTCAGACATTGTAGCACATGCGTTTAATCCCAGCACTGGGGAGGCAGAGACAGGCAGATCTCTGAGTTCAAGAGCAACCTGGTCCACATAGTGAGTTCCAGGACGCTGTAGCTAAAGGGAGATCCCATTTCAAAAATACCAAAAAAATAAAAAATAAATAATAGTAGATAAAACCTTGTGGTCCACTTATATAAAGTAATCTTTGAAACAGATTTTAATTGTTGAACATTCATAAAACATTTTTGCTGAAAAATTATTTGTGATTTCTCTGTTCAGATATACAATGCTGACCCATGTCTCTTCCACCCCCACTTTCACCATTTTATACTCTGCATTTATGTTATGCATTAATCTCTGCATTGATATTTAGAAAATAAAAATATCACTCACTCAATTCTGAAAAAAAACACTGAAGATGCTTTGAATCTTGCAGTATCAAATATTCATCCATGATACATCCTTCTCTATAATACAGAAATGTGTTGAAATCTTTAATAAATGGCAAAAATATATATATATATACATATATATATTAATGAATGTGTCAGTATTTTGAAAAAGTGAATGCATATGAAAATTTCAAATATCAAAACAACTTCTTGTGAGCTGGGGAAATGTTTCAGCAGGTAAGAGCACTGGCTGCTCTTCCAGAGGACTCAGGTTTAGTTCCCAACATCTACATGGTGGCTAATAATCATCCATAACTCCACTTCCATGGGATCTGATCATCTCTTTCTCACCTCGGAGGGCATTACATGACATGGGTACACTTACATACATACAGGCAATACATGCATATGCATGAAATAAATAATTAATAAAACAACTTTTATGAAGCTGTGGTCATTATAAGACAAAAGTATACATGAAATAATCTTATAGCATTGTTACAAAAATTAATCTTTTTAAATATTACTGTTAGCTTTAAGTGTTATTTTGCCATGACAACAAATGAAATAAACACATTAAGCATTGAAAGGGGATCAAAATCTTTTCTATTTAGTTTTATCCATTAGTTACTTCCAAATCTACACAAAATCCCTATAAAAAGTATTTATATTTATATTTTTGGCCTCTGTGGAGATGTAGTACCATAATATTTTGCCAGAAATTATGCTTGAATTTAAATCTTAATTTTTACAATGTTAAGTCATCAATTCTGCATAAATACTGGTTTAGACCCTGTTGGACATCATTAAAACTACAAAACAAAGAACTAGTCATACAATTACCAAGGCAAAGAACCAGAATTGATAAATACATCAATTCAGCATTTCACATTAAATATCTAAAAAGAATAAACAATAACTGCATGCAGATAACATATGGTACCACTGTGTACAAAAGACACTGCACAGTAAATCTTAACTGAGATTAGTGACTGAAATTTTATCCCAGTGCTTTTTCAAATATCATTATTTTCAGTAAATGAATGAGGTATTCTTTTTCCTAATTGGCACATTCTAATACACTCAATGTTCATTTCAATTATAGACACATCACTCTGACAGATGTTCTCAAAAGAAACATTTTCCTTGATGCTAACAGAGAATCAGCTCTTTCTAGAATGAGAAATTGGACACTTTTAATTCTATTTATTTTTTTTATCAAATCTAGACCCGTGTCCTGCCCCATCCCCCCACCCCACCAGAGCTCATGTATTCTCCCAAACATGTTTTTCATCTCTTTCTCGGTCTTTCTCAATATTCTCCATGTGGAAGTTGACTTTTTTGAGCACAATTTCACTGTTTCAGTAGTTCTTTGATGCAGTCCTTTCTGTTGTTATTGTTGTTGTTGTTGTTGTTGTTGTTGTTTCCAATATGCATCACTTCCAACAGCTTTGGACAAAAGCTCAAGGAGCCATACACAAAAAATACTTACAACTAGGTAATTGGCACTAGCATCCAGAGATGAGAGATACCATTTGTTGTTTGTTTTTCTGGGACTGTGTTACTTCATTCAGCATGATGTCTTCTAGCTCCAGTCATTTTCCTGCAAAGCTCATGATGTCGTCTTTCTTTACTGCTGCATAGAACTCCATTGTGTAGATGTACCACATTTTCTCTATCCACTCATCAGTTGAGGGGCATTCGGGTTGGTTCCAGCTCCTTGCTATTGTGAAGAGAGCTGAAATAAATATAGCCGTGCGTGTATCTCTGTGGTGGGGTGAGTCTTGAGGGTACATGCCTAGGAGTGGTATGGCTGTGTCAGGTGGCAAGTTCATTCCAAGTCTTCCAAGGGTTCTCCACACTGCTTTCCATAGTGACTGAACGAGTTTACATTCCCACCAGCAGTGGATGAGTATTCCCCTTTCCCCACGACCTCTCCAGCACTTGGTATCATTTTTTTTTCTTGATCCTAGCCAGTCTTATTAGAGTAAGATGATATCTTAAAGTGGTTTTGATTTGCATTTCCTTAATGATTAGTGATGTTGACCACTTATTAAGGTGTTTCTCAGCCATGACTAATTCCTCACTTGTGAAGTCTCTGTTCAGCTCTTTGCTCCATCTATTGATGTATTTGTTTTCTTTTTTCTTTGTTTTTTGAGTAGTTTATATATTCTGGAAATCAATGCTTTGTCAGATGTATCTGCAGTGAAGGTTTCCTCCCACTCTGTGGGATTTCTCTTCACTTCCTTGATTGTTTCTTTTGATGTACAGAAGCTTTTGAGTTTGATGAGGTCCCATTTGTCAATTGTCGACCTTAATTCTTGTGCAGCTGCTGTCTGATTTAGGAAGTCTTTTCCTACGCCTATGTCTTGTAGTCTGCTGCCAACTTTTTCTTCTATCACCTTCAGAGTTTGGGGTTTCACGTTGAGGTCTTTAATCCATCTGGAGTTGACTTTTGTACAGGGTGAGAGGTAGGGGTTTAATTTCATTCTTCTACAAGTGGTGATCCAGTTTTGCCAACACCACTTGCTGAAGATGCTGTCTTTTCTCCATTGTGGCTTCTTGGCCCCCTTGTCAAATATGAGATGGCTGAAATTGTATGTGTTCAGATTTGGATCTTCGGTTTTGTTCCATTGGTCAACAGGTCTGTTTTTGTGCCAGAACCAGACTGTTTTTATGACTATAGCCCTGTAGTATAGTTTGAAGTCTGGTATAGAGATGCCCCCTGTGTAGCTCTTTACACTCAGGGTTGTTTTGGCTATTCGGGGTCTTTTGTTTTTCCAAATGAATTTAAAGACTTTTGTTTCCAAGCCTGTGAAGAAACTCTTGGGGTTTTGATTGGAATTGCATTAAATCTATACAAGAGTTTCAGTAGAATGGACATTTTTACAATGTTAATTTTCCAAATCCATGAGCATGGGAGGTTTTTCCATCTTCTGATGTCTTTTTCAATTTCTTTCTTTAAAGATTTAAAATTTTTGTTGTAGAGATCTTTGGTGTCTTTAGTTAGGTTTGTTCCTAGGTATTTTATAGTTTTTGAGGCTATTGAGAGTGGGAAGGTCTTTTTGAATTCTTTCTCCAGATGACTGTTCTTGGTGTAAAGAAAGGCCATTGATTTTTTTCAGGTTAATTTTGTATCCTCCCACGTTGCTGAAGCTTTTAATTGTTTCTAGGAGTTTTTAGCAACCCTTAAGTAAACAATCATATCATCAGCAAATAGGGATAGCTTGACTTCCTCTTTTCCAATTAGTATTCCTTTCATTTCCTTTTCTTGCCTTATTACTCTTGCAAGTGTTTCAAGCACTATATTGAAGAGGAGTGGTGACAGGGGGCAGCTTTGCCAAGTTCCTACCTTTAAAGGGAATGCTGGGCTGGAGAGATGGCCTAGCGGTTAAGAGTGCCAACCACTCTTACAGAGGACCCGGGTTCGATCCCCAGCACCCACATGGTGGCCAAGAACCGTCTGAAACTCCAGTTCCAGGGGAATCCAACACCGTCTTCTGAGCTCTGCAGCATTGCACAACATGGGTGCACAAACTTGCATGCAGACAGCACATTCATACACATACAGAAATAAATAAAAAAATGTTTTAAAATAAAATAAAGGGAATGCTTCTGTCATTTCCCCATTTAGGATGTTATTGGCTGTGGGTTTTTTGTATCTGGCTTTGATTACATTGAGGAATGGTCCTTCCAATCCAATTCCTTCTAGGATTTTAAGCATGAAGGGACACTGGATTTTGTCATAGGCTTTTCAGCATCAATTGAGATGATGGTGTGGTTTTTGTCTTTCATTCCATTTATGTATTTGATGATGTTTATTGATTTTTGTATGTTGAACCAACCCTGCATCTCTGGTATGAATCCAACTTGGTCATGATGAATGATTTCTTGATGTGGGTCTGTATGCGATTTGTCAGTATCCTGTTTAGAATTTTGGCATCTGTGTTCATTAGGGAGATGGGTCTATAATTCTCCTTTTTAGTTGTATCTTTGCCTGGTTTTGGTAATAGAGTGATGCTGGCTTCATAGAAGGAATTTGGGAGAATTCCCTCTGATTGTATCCTTCTAAACAGTTTCAGTAATAATGGTTGTAGGTCTTTTTGAAATGTTTTATAGAATTCTGCCGTGAAACCGTCTGGGCCTGGGCTTTTTTTAGTTGGGAGGTTTCTTATTACATCTTCAATTTCTTCATGTATTATGGGTCTGTTTAAGCTGTCGATCTCTTCTTGGTTGAGCTTTGGTGATTCCCAGGATTTCAGATATTCATCCATTTCTTCTAGGTTTTCAAACTTGGTAGAGTATAGGTTTTTGAAGTATTCCCATATGATTTTCTGGATCTTTTCCTTGTCTGTTGTGATATTTCCCTTTTCATCATGGATTGTATTGATTTGGAGTTGTTCCTTCTTTCTTTTGGTTAACTGGGCTAGAGGTCTGTCTATCTTGTTTATTCTTTCAAAGAACCAACTTTTGGATTCATTGATTTTTTTGTATTGTTTTCTTTGTTTCTATTTCATTGATTTCTGCTCTGATTTTTGTTATTTCTTCCTGTCTGTTGCATTTAGGGTTCATCTGTTGTTGCCTCTCAAGTGCTTTAAGCTGTAGTGTTAGATCATTCACTTGTGCTCTTTCTGTTTTTCTGATGTTGGCACCCAGGGCAATAAACTTCCCTCTTAGGACTGCTTTTAAGATAACCCATAGGTTTTGTTGTGTTGTATTGTCATTGTCATTCAGTTCCAGGAATGCTTTTATTTCTTTCTTTATCTCTTCCTTGACCCATTAATTATTCAAGAGTGTGTTGTTTAGTCTCCAAGTGCTCTTGTAGGCAATAGGGCTTATCCTGGTGTTGATGTTGAGCTTTATTGCACTGTGGTCTGATAGAGTGCATGAAATTATTTCAATCTTTTTGTATTTGTGCAGGTTTCTTCTGTGTCCCAGTATGTGGTTGATTTTGGAGAATGTTCTGTGGGGTGCTGAGAAGAAAGTGTATTCTCTGGTATTAGGGTGGAATATTCGGTAGAGATCTATGAGGTCCATTTGGTGTATCATATCATTCAGTTCAGATATCTCTCTGTTTATTATTTGTCCTGTTTACCTATCCAACGGACTCAGTGGGGTGTTGAAGTCCCCTACTCTGAGTGTACAGGAGTTAGTGTGTGACTTGTGGTCCTGGAGAATCGTCTTTATAAAGTTTGGTGCACCAGAGTTTGGGGCATATATATTCATAATTGTGAAATCTTGGTGAATTGTTCCTTTGATAAAAATGTATTGGCCTTCTTTATCTCTTCTGATTTCTTTTACTTTGAAGTCTGTTTTGTCTGATATTAAATTAGCAACACCTGCTTCCTTTTTGGTACCATTTGCTTGGAATATTTTTCTCTATCCTTTCACTTTAAGGTGGTTCCTGTCCTTGAAGATAAGATGTGTTTCTTGTAGACAGTATATCGATGAATTCTGTTTCCTAATACAATCTCCCAGTCCATGTCTTTTGATTGGGAGATTTAGTCCATTAATATTTAAGGTCACGACTGATAGGTTTGTTTTGCTTCCTTTTGTCACGACTGATAGGTTTGTTTGCTTCCATTTGAGGTTTGGGTTTAGGTTTCTACTTCTGCCATTATGCTTTTATTGATTTCTCTTTCTAGGAGCCTGGGGATGGTTGCTCCTTTCTCCTGTCCTTTAAATTGCTTCAAGTATTCTGTGAAGGGTTGGTTTTCCAGACTTGTATTCTTTCAACTTGTTTATGTCATGAAAGGTTTTTCTCTCTCCTTCAACTATAATTGACATTTTTGCTGGGTATAGTAACCTGGGTTGGCATCTATTGTCCTTTAACACTGGGAATGCTTTGGTCCAGGTTCTTCTTGCTTTCATAGTTTGCATTGAGAAGTCAGTTGTAATTCTGATAGGTTTCCCCTTATAGTCACTTGTTGTTTTACTCTTGTGGCTTTAAGGATTTTGTCTTTGTTTTGGGTGTCTAGCATTTTAACTATGATGTGGTGTGCAGAATTTCTTTTCTGGTCTTGTCTGTTTGGAGTTCTATGTGCTTCTTGTATTTGTATTGGTTTTTTTTTTTTTTTTTTTAGTTTGGGGAAGTTTTCATCTATTATTCTGTTGAAGATCTGATCAATACTATTCTCTTGGGATTCTTCTCCTTCCTCTATTCCTTTGTTGTGGAGGTTTGACCTTTTCATAGTGTCCCACAGTGCCTGGTTGTTCCACTTTTGTGTATTTTTAAATTTTGCATAATCTTTACTTGATTTTTTATTTGTTCTGTGTTATCTTCCAGATCTGATATTCTTTGTTCTGCTTCCTCCATTCTGCTTCTGAGGCTTTTTCCATTTCTTTCCTCTTGATTGGATGAATGTTCGAGTTCCTTTTTCATTTCCTCTTCTGATTTCTTTAGTATTTCTACTTCATTTTGGAGCTTCTCAATCTCTTCCTGTAGCTCTTCGCTTCACTGGTTGGTTTCCTTATCTTTTTCAACATGGGATCTTTTCAGTGTTTCTACTTCCTTCCTTCCAGAGTTTGTCATTCTCTCTCTCTAGGTCTTGAGCTCTTCATTCTCTTTTCTTAGTTCTTTGATTTGCTCTTTATAATCTTGTAGTTCTTTAAATATGTTCCCAATTGTGTTTCTGATATCTGTGTCCTGGGCCATCCCCGGGGTATCCTACTGTAGGAATCTTCCATAGGGTTGATAGATCTTGGTGCAGAATTATCCTGCCCCTTTCCTGTGTTGTCTCTTCTATGTGTTCCTGGCATATGGACTTCTCCTTGCCTGTATTCCAATGTGAGTCCTAAATGCCTCTTCACTGTGTTGAAGGCTTGCTTTGCTTGCCTCCTTTAGATGCTTTTGAAATCCTGGTTGGTGGAGGGGGGCGGTGCTCTTTAGTTGGCGCCCAGGTACCTGTGCTTAGGCTGGTCTCCAGAGATCTCAGATCTCAAGACTCGCACAACCCTACCTTTTATACCAGCTGGGAGTATAACTCCGGCTCCACAAAAGCCAATTAAACCAATGACAAATGGATTAATGGATTAACTAGATTAAGTCAATCAACACTCAGCCTTGCTGAAGCACCCAGCTCCTACCTACCTTCCTGTGCTTCTGCTGGTCTCAGGAGATTTCAGATCTCAAGACTCACACAACCTTACCTTTTATACTAGCTGGGAGGATAACTCTGCCTCCACAGCCACAAAAGCCAATTAAGCCTAAAACTAATGGATTAACAGATTAACTAGATTAAGTCAATCAACAATCAGCCTTGCTGAAGCACCCAGCTCCTAACTACCTACCTGTGCTTGCTTCAGCTGTTCTCATGAGTTCTCAGCAATTCTCAAATATTATATAGCCAGTGGCTCATCATAAGAAGTAATATTGTACATCATAGTCAAACATTTATATTATTAGGAATGGAAAAACATTTTCTTAATGTTCTTTGGAATTCTAGCTGTGTTGTATTCAGCTACATGTAAAGGATGCTTATAATCCCATAGTCTTTCCATTTGCCTGTATATCTACATCTTGAAAATAATAAAGATGAAATTGAAGATTTTGGTTCAACTAAAATGCTTACAAATATCATAATGAAAAAAGATTATAGTGAAAATGAACTTTTGCTAATCCATATGTAAATAATTCAGAATTTTAAAAAATTCTTAATATGAGTTAAAGTCTAGAGACATTTAATTTTTTCTTAAAAATTTTGTGATTGTACAAAGAAGTTTTAACTTAGCATGATTTTTATCACCTAGAAAGTTTGAGAGGAATTGGAATGACATGATCCATTTCATGTATCATCCTAATGCTAGTTTTAGGAGAAAATCAACTGTGTGAGCTCTTATTTAGTGAATGCAATTAATGAGCTTTCCTTTTAATTAGCAAAGCTTAATGTTTCTAATGTAGACTGTTAAACTTGCTGGTTAACTCTCTAATGAACTGTGACATGATATTAGAAGGAGAAAGGGTTTAACTTTGTCCTTGCTTCCAGCACCAGATTATCTAATCATAACAGAAATAGCCATATTGATCTAGCCTATGTGATTTTTGTCTAAACCTAGCCAAAATTGATAAGATAATTTTTGAAGTAAAAATTTCTCATAGTAAATGTAATATGACAGTTATATCTCTTTTTACATATTCCCTTCATTAGACTTGTAACAAATTCTCAAAAATCATAGGGAATAAAATTTACTTAGAACTTGAAAAGATTAAGGGCTGGCTCAAGAACTTGAAGCATTTCACAGAAATGGAGTAGTTTATATATATGCACTGATATTTTCATAGGGATGATTAATAACCATGTAAACTGGCATCAACAGCTTCATAGCTAGATAGGACTTAAACAGAGTATTTCATCTTTCTTCCCTTCACTTTTTTATAAGTGAATGGAAAATAATTATAATCTCTAACTCAGAGGATTAAAAATACTTGGCAAAGTTCTCAGAATTTTAACTTGATAGATAGTAAACTATCAGTTATCTGTTTGCTACCTATCAAGTAAAAGCAAAAGGGATTACAGGAGAATATAAAAGGAAATATATAATATGTATCACATTTTTAATCCAATGAGATTACATAGTATTACATATTGTTAACTAATTCAGTAATACTCATTTTTTAAAATCTTTGGAGATGTGTTAATGTATTCATTATTTTGTTTATTTATTTTATGTATATGAGTGTATTGCCTGCATGTGTGTTAAGTGTACCCATGTCATGCAATGCCCACAGAAGTCAGAAGGCATTGGATTCCCTAAAACTGGAGTTACAAACAATTGTTAGCCATATATGGGTGCTGGGAATTGAACCTGGGTCTCCTGCAACAGCAGTCAGTGCTCTTAACCTCTGATCCATCTCTTCATCCCCTTATTCAACAATATTCTTAAATTATATTCTGCAGTAAGCATGTATTAGGGACTGTGATTATAGCAGTGGTCAAAAATGAAGAAGCCAGGCCACCAGAGATCTCACAGAATTCCTTTTATAGAGAGTAATATGCAACTATATTTGGTTAAAAGTATGAAAAAAAGAGCATTGAAATCTTGATAAATGTACTCCTACACAGTATTTAATTTTAATTCACTAAAATTGTTTAACACTGAAATTGAATTTCACTAAATGTCATTTCCTAGTGTCTGAGACTTGTAGAATAAAATGATGAAAAATATAAAAATGGATTAAAGTAGTTATAATTTCACTGGAACAATGCTTTGTACCACTAGCTATTATAATTAGTTTATAATAATAATGGACTTTATTCAAACTTTGTGACTTTTGTTACTTCTCATTTTCACAACAAACTCTAAGGTACATGGTTTAACCATAGAAATAAGGACCCTGAGATGGTGCAGGACTTAAAGTTTTCTCTGACTCATATATCTGGAAGAGTTACAGCACCAGAATTCATATTTCTACACTTATTCAATTAGCTACTGCAAAGCAAATGCTGCTCTTTGGGGAAGTCTTGTTTCTGTATATGAGATCTTTAATCTTTCCTCTCAGGAAACCATTTTTTAGTTTCTATCCAAACTAAAAACATAGATAATCACAAGATCCATGTAAAAATGGATTGAGGACACAGTCACAAAACCCCACCCTAACTGAGGAGTTATTGGCAAAAGACAGCTGCTGAGGAAGTGAGACTCAGTGTTCTTCATGCCTCCAAGTGGCAAATCATGCTCCATAAGATGGCCCTAGACCTACATATATGCTGGTCACACTTAGTGGATTCAATAAATTAAAGAGCACCTAAAGTTGGGAAGGAGAAGTGGTAGGAAAGGTAGGGAAGGAATTGTAAAAGAGATAATGGATGATGGAGTGTATTTGATAATTTACTTTTTTAGGCATAAAAATTATATATCTAAAATCATGGAAATCAACCAAAGCTTAATTAAGAAGTCAACAGCTTAATTAGACTCATAATATATGAGGATATTGAAATTGTAAAAAAAAAAATCTCCCAACTAAAAAAAGCCCAGGCTCAGTTGGATTCATGGCAGAATTCTATAAGGCATTTAAAGAGGACCTACAGCCATCATTCCTCAAATTATTCAAAAAGATAGAAAGAGGGAAAACTTCCAAATCCCTTCTATGAAGCCAACATCACTCTAATACCAAAACTAGGCAAAGATACAACCAAAAGAAAAAAACTATAGAACCATTTCATTAATGAACATAGTTGCAAAAATTCACAACAAAATTCTTGAAAACCACATACAGGCTCACATCAAAAAAGATCATCAATCATAACTAAGTCATATCCATACCAGAGTTGCAGGGATGGTTCAACATACATAAATCAATAATTTTCATAAAGTAAATAAGCAGACTGAAAGAAAAAAAAAACACATGTTCATCTCAGTTGATGCTGAAAAGGTCTTTGACAAAATTCACCATGACTTCATGTTTAAAGTCCTAGAGGGAACTGGACTGGAGGGAACATTTCTCAACATAAATAAAGCCAAATACAACAAACACACAACTAACATTATTCTAAATGGGGGAAAAATATAACCATTCCCCTTAAGGTCGGGAATGGTGCAAGGCTATTCTCATCCCCACTCCTTTTCATTATAGTGCTTGAAATGTTCACTAGAGCAATGACAAGAAAAGGAAATTAAAGAAGTACTAATTGGAAAAAGAGGTCAAACTATCCCTCTTTGCAGAGGAAATTATAATTTCTCTGAGGGGAAAAAGTCCATCAGAAAACTCCTAGAAACTATTACCAGGTTCAATAAAGTGGCAGAATACAAAATTAACCTAGAAAAATACGTAGCCTTTCTTTATGCCAATAACACACAAATCGAGAAGGACTACAAGGAGACTTTCCCATTCACAATAGCCTCAAAAGATATCTAGGAACAAACCTGACTAAAGACATTAAAAATCTCTACAACAAAAAAATTAAATCCTCAAAGAAGGATATTGAACTAGACACCAGAAGATGAAAGGACCTCCCATGCTCATGGATTAGAAGAATGAATATAGTAAAAATGAACTTCCTGCCCAAAGTAATGTGCATATTCAATTAGATCCCAATTAAAATCCTCATGAGCTTCTTCAGAGACCTAGATAAAAACATCCTAAAGTTTGTAAAGAAAAACAAAAGACCTGGGATATCCAAAGCAACCCTGAGCAAAAAAAGCAATACAGGGAGATCACTATACCAGACAAAACTATATTACAGGGCTATAGTCATAAAAAGAGAACACTGGAACCAAATTGAAGATCCAAACCTGAGCACATCCAATTTCAGCCTCCTCATATTTGACAACGGGGCCAAGAAGACTCAATGGAAGAAAGACACCATCTTCAGCAAATGTTGTTGGCAAAACTGGACCACCACTTGTAGAAGAATAAAATTAAACCCCTATCTCTTACCCTGTCAAAAAATCAACTCCAAGTGGATCGAAGACCTGAATAAAAAACCTGAATCTTGGGGCTGGAGAGATGGCCTAGCGGTTAAGAGCACCGACTGCTCTTACAGAGGACCCAGGTCTGAACATTCAAAGGAAGAAAAGCCTCAGATTGCCATAAACATCGAACCCCTCTGTGGATCCTACATGTAACAACTAGTTATAATGAGTCCTAATGAAACTTACCTTCTAGGTGCCACAAAGGTTCTGATATGAGAAACTTCCTTGCCTTCCCACCCATAGAACAAGGAGAAATATGACAATGATGAGGTCGCTCCCCAACTGTAAATTGGAGACAACTATTGTAGAGGTAATCTCTTATAAAACCGGTAAAACTGCTTTCTTTAATTGACTACTAGACATGGGAACTGTGGAAGGGATTACTCTCTGTTCAGAACCAAATATAATACTAAAGTCCTAGGGCTATGCACTCAGGCAAAATATATTAATACAGGAGCTCTGACATCAGCAATGGATTGTTCTACCAGGTGGATGTTGGCCAGGGGATCCAAGGCCCCACAAAAGGTAAGGGCTCCTTGCCTCTAAGTTGGGATACCTACAGGAGGAGAGGCAATAAGACCCTGCTGCCGAAGACCTGACGTTAACATGGGAGGGATGTATTGAGACCACACATGCAAGTGTACAGATGGCCTCTGGAATGCCAGAGAGTGTTACCAAAGGCCACTAAACCAATAAAGCAAATATGGGTCTCCCTGAGTCAAGCAAGACTCCACCGTCAGCACCAGCTACACCTCACCTGCCTGGAAATACTGTGCAGCAGAGGCAGCCATGTGCCTGTATATCCCAAATCTAATTGGCTATTGGCTCTCCCCTTGGAGAAATAACCCATGGCTGATGCCACAAGCTTACATCCTCTACAGGTTAG
>VZQC01010436.1:1133016-1172705 GCA_009823505.1 Rhizomys pruinosus
GGGAAAAAAGAGAGTGCAAAAAAAAAGGGGGAAAAAAGAGAAAAAAACACCAAAAAAAAAAAAAAAAAAAAAAAAAAAAAAAACAACAACAAAAAAAAAAGCAAAATGTGAATCCCTAAACATGTTTTGGAATTAACTTATAGTTCATTTTCAGACATCGTACTTTTGGTATATGTGTGGCTTGTTTATAGGCGTGTTTTGGAGCAATACAAACTGGAAAGAACAACTACTACAAAAACAAAGACTGGGTAAAGAACTGACTGAAACAGTAAACTTAAGCCCCAAACAGAAAACATCCGCGCTGAAAACCTGTAAGAAAAAAAAATAGAGAATGGCTACTACATCTCACAACAACAACAAAGACTGGGTCGAAGAACTGAGTGCAACAATAAATTTCTGAAAAAAAAAAAAAAAAAAAAAAAGAATAAGAAAAAGATGAAAGAAATGTATGGCAGAAAGCATGAGTTCCGGGGGAGGAGGACAGGAAAGGAAAAATGAGTCTAAATTTGATTAAGAAATGTTGAATGAGGGGCTGGAGAGGTGGCCTAGTGGTTAAGATCACCGACTGCTCTTGCAGAGGACCCGGGTTCGATCACCAGCACCCACATGGCGGCTAAGAACCGTCTATAACTCCAATTCCAGGAGAACTCCAGTTCCAGGAGAATCTGAGACCCTCTTCTGACCTCCGCGGCATTGCATGACACGGGTACACAGACCTACATGCAGACAGTACACTCACACACATACAAAAATAAATAAAATTAAAAAAAATAAATAATAAGAAATGTTGAATGAAATGCACAAAACCTCAATAAAGAAGAAAAGAAATGGAAAAAATGTCTTAAATAATAGGTATTTCAATTAAGCTATATTAATTTTCCTAATCCATGAGCATGTGATGTCTTTCCATCTGTATTCTCCTTCTTCAGGGGTTTAAAATTTTTGTTGTAGAGATCTTCAGTGTCTTTTGTTAGGTTTGTTCCCAGGTATTTTTGTTTGTTTGTTTGTTTGTTTGTTTGTTTGTTTGGTCTTTTTGAGACAGGGTCTCCCTGTAGCCCCAGCTGTCCTGGAACTCACATTGTAGACCAGGTATTTTAATTTTTAAAGCTATTGTGAGTCAGAAGATTTCCTTATATTCTTTCTCCAGTTGCTTGTTGGTGTGAAGAAAGGCTACTGATATTTCTAGGTTAATTTCATATCCCACCACTTTACTGACACTCTTAATCATTCTAGGAGTTTTCAGGTGGAGTTTTTAGCATATCTTAGCTAAAATAGCTTATCATCTGCAAAAAGGTATAGTTTGACTTCTTTTCCAATTAGTGCTCCTTTAATTTCCCTTTCTTGTCTTATTGTCCTAGCAAGCATTTCAAGCACTACATTGAAGAGGAGTGGTGATAGGGAGCAGCCTTGCTGGGTTTCCACATTTCCTTAGTCAAATTTAGATCCCTCCCCCATTCACTCACACACACACACACACACACACACACACACACACACACACCACCCCAATTGGATTTCATACACTCTGTCATCAATGTTAAGTTCAATCTAGTCAAACATTTGTACCAAGATCTCCCCCAATACAAATTCATCCACTTCAGTCTACTCACATTATCAAGAATCACTTCCTTAAAGAAAATCTACTCTCCCTCATCTAGTAGTAATCAGTTGCCAATATTTCCTAGGCTAGTATTGGAGCCTGCTGCCCATTTCACTATGATGTCGGTTTTTTTTATATTTTTATTTACTTTTTATGTGTATGAGTGTACTGTCTGCATGTAGGTTTACGCATCTGTGTCATGCAATGCCGCGGAGGTCAGAAGAGGGTGTTAGATTCCCCTGGAACAGTTCCTAGCCTCCATGTGGGTGCAAAGGATCAAACCCTAGTCCTCTGCAAGAGCAGTCGGTGCTCTTAACTGCTAGGCCATCTCTCCAGCCCCACTATGGTGTGTTTTTGTCTTGAGGATTAGACATTTGTCTTGTGCATGCTGTCACCATTCTTGCAAGTTCATCTGAGCAAGTTCCCAGTGGCCTGAAAGGCCTTATTCCCTTATGTTCATGCATCAACCCTAGCTCTTACAATCTTTCCCCCCCCTCCACTAATAATCTCTGAGCCATGTGTGGGTGAGTTATAATATAGGAGTCATATCTAGGGACACTCACTGTGTTTATTCTATAAATCTTAGCCAACTATATGGCCTTCTGGGTGCATCACATTTGATAGAATAAGAAAGTTTCACTGGTGAGAATGGAGGGATATATTAGTATTCTGTCTACCCCCTGGGAGTAGTTGTTGAACTGTAGGTGTGTCATTTGGGGCTGGGCATCTCTCAGACATATCTGTGTGTTACCAATTGTGGAACTCTGTAATAGTCTCCAACTTTTGCAAAAAGAAATTTCTTTGATGAGTGTTAGACAGTACACTTGGCTGTGTATAAAAGGATCAACTTTTAGAATACAGTAAAATTTTTCATTTGTCCAGAGATAGGGTTTTCTCTATGATCTAAGACATCTCCAGATGTATTTGGCTATATTTACAGTGTTATCCCTGAGTTCCCTCCCATCGAGAGGGGTTTAAGACCATTTTGATTGATGTTGATTACTGCCTAGATAAAAGTGTCACTACCTAACCAATAGAGATGGTTTGTTGTGCCAGCATATATGATTATTAGGCACTGGAGCTGAGTTGGAACACTGATATTTAGCCGCTTAACAGCTTGCATAGTATGCTCTAGAATTATTGGAGCTCATCTTTAGAGAGAAGGCTTCCAGGTAAGTTCAGGCTCCATTGGGCAGGAGCTTTTTAAGTATCTTCTTAATCAACATTTTGGATATTGTAGTATTACTAAAGTAATATTTTCAAATTACTAAATATTCACAAACAACTATGGCAATACTAGATTAGCAAAAATACTTGAGGAGACCAATTAAGTCTAGGGTCATGCAAATCCTGCAAGTGAAGGCCACATCTTAATGATACAGAAAAGAGAATAGAAACAACGTAAAAGGATAGGTCTGAGGCTCAATACTATATAAATTTATTCATGGCACTAGACAAAACATGTGACCTGAGAGGCAGAGACTGAAGGGCACATTTATGAGATGTGAGAAGTACAATCTGAAGGAAGTGTAACTGCTAACATTTGAATGTTTACAGTTTCAAATATTTCAGACAACCCCATGACAAAGAATTGGGAATTAGAAGATATAGTGTCTTTCATGAAAGGCAGACACAGCACAGTCATAGATCCTTGGGCAGGTTGAAGATCACACTAGAGGATTAGAAAAGACACATGGTATCTATCAATCAATACCCTTCTTGGGGAGGCATTTTTAATGATTTTTCTACTCTTATATTGCTATTATACTTTAAGATAACTATATATTTTAGATGTGCATTATTATCTGTTCCTGCAATGAGCAAAGCTTCAAGATGTGTATGTGTTTTCTATCATGTTCAACATGCATTTATAATGCATAGGAGAGTATGTAACATCAAGTAGATATGACTTAGGAATGAGTAATTTTAAAACTACTGTAAAAGAAACAAAAATAGTATAATTGCTGGCTCAAAGACTTGATATAAGTAAAATTGATCTAAGTGTAATTATTATTTTACAGGGCTAGAGTGAAGGGATAGAGGAAGAGACAACAGAGAAAGACACAGAGAGAGACAGACAGAGAGAGAATTAATACAAAAAATGATCTGTAGATGGAAGTGTAGAGGTGGGAGGATATTTATCTTCCAAGGAGACTTGGAAAACACATTTCATTGGATTGAAGATCAAAAGTCAATGCTCTGGGTGGACGTGGTGGTGCGTGCTTTTATTCCCAGCACTTAGGAGACAGAGGCAGGCGAGGATCTCTGTGAGTTCAAGGCCAGCCTGCTCTATAGAGCAAGCTCCAGCTGGGACTAAATAAAGGGAGATCCTGTCTCAAAAATACCAAAAAAAAAGTCAATGCTCTGAAGAGGCAAAAGATTAAATTTATTCATAAACTAGATCAAGAAAAATAAAGTGAGATCTCATAATTTTCTTATAATTATGATATTTATGGCTGAAAGTGCAGTAGAAGTAAGAGAAGCAGAGCTAAGAGGTTTCATTGTTCTCAAGCCTAACAGGAATATTCTTGTTACGGAAAGATCAATAAGATGAGACTCCCTTTGAATGCATAAGTATTAACAGTGTGAAGGAGATCATAGTTGTAACCGGAAGCCCCTTAAACAGTCCTATCATTACTGGCTAATTATGACAGAGGCATCCACAGAATCATTCATAATGCTGATCAATCTTCAGTAGGATAAATCTCCATTCAAAAAGTTCATTGTATATCCCTTCAGCGTTCTAGGACACATGTGTGCTACCCAAATACAATAAGATCCTGGGTAAATGCAGAAGATGGCTGGATATAGAGGGAAGGAGCAAACCCCTTCCAGACACTGATGGCAGCCTATTCCAAATACAGTTTTATAAATAAAATAGTCAATATAAAAGTGCAGTGAGGGACAATGTCATCAAGAACAATAATGGATGCAAGTCCTATATGAAGATGAAATAACACTTCCTAGACAGGGAGAAAGAAAGCAAAAGGAATAAAAATGCAAAGGAAGAAATAGAAAGTTACCGAGATAATGAGATTGCAGCAGTAGTCACATCAACGTAGGTAAATTTTGAAGAAAGAAAATGCTGGGTAAATTATCAGACCTACAACTTGGGGTTTAGAATTCTGGGCAATTCTTTCAACAGATCTGAAGGTGAGATGACATGCTATAAACCTACAAATTATAAAGGCACAGCTGATATCAGGGAGTGCAAATTTGTCCTGTAAAATACCAATTAATTACCAAATTATAACAACACTCATGATAGTTCAATTTCTTTTGGTTTATTTTCCCAGTAACAGATGTCCATATCATTTTCCACTTGCCAAGCCACATGAATGTGTTTTGATAATAACCAGAATTATTTTAAAATATAATTTGTTTTATTGAATATAAACTGAATATTCCAATGTTGAAAATGAAATTAAATTGTCAAAGTGAGGCTACAGAGCTCCTGCAGTGTTACTCACACTTCCCCAATCTGTTATACAAAGAAAAAAATCAGGCTTTAAAATGTTAGTATGTATTAACACTTGACTTTACCACTTGCCTATATACAGCGAGCACTGAATTTTTACTTTAAATGCATAGAAAGTATAAAATGAAAATGGCACCAGCAGGAATTGACAGATTTTATTAGCTTGGTGAGACATTATACAGAAATGTCAAACTGGCCACCTACTGCAAGCTGCTAGAACCCTCCCTTCTCTCTAAATGTCACCAACTTACTCAAAATAAACACAATGAATTGACTGATAGGCTTCCAGCCTTGAAAGATGATATTTTTTAATATATATATTTTTTATTGATGTTTTGTGTATTTCATATATCATTTTCCAATTCAGTTCAGGCATATATCCCCTTCCCTTCCCCCCACCCCACCCCTACCCATCATGCATTCTGCCATAACTTTTCTGCGTCTTTCTCTGTTTTTTTTTGTTGTTGTTGTTGTTTTCATTTTTTTTAACAGTAGGTGATAATCTGTGAGTACAAGCATCCTGATGATCTTTTAAGGCTATCTGGTGATATTTCATGCATTTTTGGTTCCTCTAAACTTCTAGAAACACTGAATCTATTTTGCCTCTTCTCCAGCACTATCCTAAAGTTCTTCCCTCTCCAACATGAACTTTCTGTTGGTGCTTCTTTCACATTATGTTTACACTTTCGCATTGTGTTCAAGGCCTTTTGTAATGAAATATGAAAAGTACACAATAGTTGAGGTAAGCATTTGAATTATGGTTATGTCCTTTATTGATCATGGAGCATTTGAAGTTCAGCAAGTCTGCCCTTGTTTCCTTCCCTGGAAAGCAGAAATGTTCCAAGAGTTCCTTCAGCCTTGATTATCTTTCATTCAATCATATAGCAACAACCACAAAGAAGGCACATGGTACATTTATCAAATGAATACCAAACTCTGCTTAGAAGGAGAAACTAAATCTTTAAGTAGTAAGTACTTTTAGTGAGATACCCTCAGATTTGCCATTTTGACATAAATATTCATATGAAGCAACAGCCACTATCATTGATAATGTCTGAAAGAACATTTAATTGGTATATGTGTGTGTAAATTTGAGATCTAACTTTCTAGAATATATGGATATATTTTAAAATTAATATAGTTTAGAAATGTAATATATATTCTAGAAAATCATTTAAATCCATTGAAGTCATTTACAAGATACTATATGCCAATGTTAAGATTTGCTTGCTTGGGGCTGGAGAGATGGCCTAGCGGTTAAGAGCACCGACTGCTCTTACAGAGGACCCGGGTTCGATCCCCAGCACCCACATGGCGGCCGAGAACCGTCTGAAACTCCAATTCCAGGAGAACTCCAGCTCCAGGGGAATCCGAGACCCTCTTCTGACCTCCGCGGCATTGCACATCACGGGTGCGCAGACTTGCATGCAGGCAGTACATTCATACACATACAGAAATAAATAAAAAAAATTAATAAAAAAAATTAAAAAAAAAAAGATTTGCTTGCTTGATAAACTACATCCAGTCATATGATTACCAAAAAAGCAATCATCATACAAAAACACTGGATATGTTTGTATAAAAATATGCTTCAATTCATAAGAACAAACTAGTGCCAAGAACTTGGTTTGCTTTCTAACTATTTGAAATTAATTTGATGAAAGTATATGACTAGAAAATTACATAAACATGTATTTACATTCAGTGTTTGTTTTTTAATCTCTGATATAAATGTAAGCTAATTTTCTAGCATAAAAAGGAAACATATGTTGAACCTTTTTTTCCCAAAACAACTAAGTTCAATGATTTGTCATTCGTTTCCCATAAAAAGAATCATTTCCACATTCATATATACATGCATATATTTTTAATATATTTTTTTAAATTTTATTTATTTCTGTATGTGTATCAATGTACTGTCTGCATGCAGGTTTGTGCACCCGTGTCGTGCAATGCCGTGGAGGTCAGAAGAGGGTGTTGGATTCCCTTGGAACTGGAGTTCTCCTTGAATTGGAGTTTCAGACGATTCTCGGCTGCCATGTGTGTGCTGGGGATCGAACCCGGGTCCTCTGCAAGAGCGGTCGGCGCTCTTAACCGCTAGGCCATCTCTCCAGCCCCATACATGCATATTTTTATATGTTATAATAATATGAAAACTTTAAACTCCAGGATATAGCCAGTATTTTATTATGATTCAATATTTCTTTATAGTAAGAATTCACACCAGAGCAAAAACTAACAAATCAAGAATTCATCATCACACAAAGATTCTTTTTGAAAAACATATTTTTGTGCTTACAACTGCATAAAACTATATCCGTTCAGCTGACACCAAAAGGTAAATTGTACAACACCAAAAGTTAAATTGAAAATAACTAAAGTAAAATTGTACAAAAGGAATAAAATCAGTTTCAATAATCCTTTTGAGTTGATAAGACAATAGCTAAACCAGGGTCTGAAAAATGTGGAAACTGTTCAATTGTCTCATATAAGTGAATTTAAATGTATGTTGCATTTTGGGGAGATCCTGAGTAACAGATATATGTTACCTAAGAATCCTTCAAACTTTTATGGAGTAATAAAATATTGCAATATTATTAATTCAATTTTCAAATATTTATTACATGTTCTTTATTTGGGGGACCACAGGGTTTACATACACAACATGAGATTTGCGTGGTTGTTAAAGGAATCTTGCAGAAGTTGCTTCTCTCTTCCACTTGTGCGTTCCGGGAATCAAACATTGGTCATCAGGTGCTTTACATCAGGGCTTTACATCAGGCACCTTATTATTTTCTGACCCATTGTCATCTCATTCACCATCAGTTCAATTTTAACTCATATTAGCTAAAAATCATCTCAATAAATAAATATTTATAGGAGTTCAATTTTTTTTAATTTGAAGATTTCATACATTTGCTTAGTTTCTACTTCTCCTCCAAATTCCCATTTTACCAACAAACATCACTTCTCTAATTTATGGTGTTTTCTTCTACATTTATTTCTGTTTAGATAGACACTATAAAGATACCTCACAGTCATGTTTGTTGCTGCTCTCTTCACAATAGCTAAGAAATGGAAGCAACCTAAATGTCCCACAACCGATGAATGGATAATAAAAATGTAGTACATCTATAAAATGGAGTACTACTCAACACTAAGAAAAAATGAAATAATGAAAGTCACAGGTAAATGGATGGAACTAGAGAGTGTTATACTAACTGAAGTAACACAAAGGCAAAAAGCAAGTGATATATGTTCTCCAGTTCCCTATATGGAGTATATATCCTGATATAACACCAGGAGTCAAGAAAATGGAAAAGAGAAGTGGAGGTAACGAAAAGAAAGATCCTGAAAAACGGGGATAGTAAGGTACAGATATTACTAGGGGAGAGGTGGGGAAAGTGGGAGTATTGGGTTGGGAGGGGAGAAAGGAGGGACATACAGGAGGGTTTGGCAAGGGAACTCAGGAGAGGAGGAGGGTAGGGATAATGGGAATACTGGTGTTGGGGAAGGAGTAGAGAGGTGGGAAGGGAAGAAGAAAGAATAGAGATGATTGAAATTTGGGTGGCTAGGGAGCCCAGAAGGTCATGTGATGCTCCTGAGACCCCATGAGAAATGCACATACACTGTCTGAACATTAGTGCACACAGGTATCCTTGGTGCTGTATCTCAAGGAACACAGTGCCAAACAAAAGACACCTCCCATTGAGTGGTTGATGAGAGCTGTCCAAGGGACTCTCAGCATAACCCAGAGTATCGCCAAAGCGCTTGATTATCTACGCCCCCCAAAAATAAATAAATAAACCCCTACTGCTAAAGACAGGACATATTTCAGAAACAGGACACAGAGTAATGGAACAGGAACTGACCTGGAAGCCTTCTATTTTAAGTTTAGTGCTCAAAAATACTACATAGATGTACATTGATAAGGAAGAAAATCGGGGCTGGAGAGATGGCCTAGCGGTTAAGAGCACTGACCGCTCTTGCAGAGGACTCGGGTTCGATCCCCAGTACCCACATGGCGGCTAAGAACCGTCTGTAACTCCAATTCCAGGAGAACTCCAGTTCCAGGGGAATCCGAGACCCTCTTCTGACCTCCGCGGCATTGCACGACACGGGTGCGCAGACCTACACGCAAACAGTAGATTCATACACATAAATAAATAAAATGAAAAAAAAAAAAAAGAAAATCAATCAGTGGTCCAACCCAACCCTAAAGCCTAATAATAGTATGACTTACACAGCAAAATACCTCTACTGGTACAGTAGTGCCATCGTTATCTGGGGTAATCAGCATCTTTCTAATTGGACTTAAAACCCTCTCAATGGAAGTGAACTCATGGGTGTCACTGTAAACTCAGCCAACTGCACATGTCTAGAGAAGATATATATTTTAGAGGAAACCCTATCTGTGTCATACCTCTAGACAAATGAAATTTCTTACCATACACTAAATATGGAATCTTGTATTTACATATAAGCATACCATATACCACTCATCAAGGAAGCTTCTCTTTGGAACAGAGGGAGGCTACTGCAGAATCCCACAACTGGTCAGACACAGAAAATATACATCTGAAAGATGCTCAGTCCTAAGATGCACGCGTACAGTTGCACATATACACCTAAGATTCATGGAACACAATGAAATGAGGGGCAGAAAGAAAACGAGTGCATCCTTCAGCTCTCACCAGGGATGGATCCTTACACAATACAGTGTAATGCAATCAGAAGGCCACAATGGGCCACGTTTCAAGGGATGGGAGCCTCCAAGGTATATATCCCTGGATAGGACTCATTTATTAAACCTTGCCCAACTATAGTTCAAGGATCGTTGCAGAAGGAGCAGAGGAGCAGAAAGAATGTAAGAGGCAGGGCTGGTGCAGGAATGTAGGGAAGCAGAGGCTTACAGAGTACTTGAAATTTGCACATGTGAATGTGTGGTTATGCTGGCATCAAGCATGAGACCCATGTGATTTCAGAAAAGGTTTCAGACTGGATCAAGAGAAATGGGTACTGTTCTGGCCCTGGACTGAGAAATGTTGGACACTGATTACTGCTAGGTAAGGAAGAGTATGCTTTACTTAGGATTTCTAGATGTGCTGACTAGACTCCAGTGGATAAATCTGCACAGAAGGACATTTGGGTTCAAAATCTTGAGTGAATAGGAATTAACCTAGATGATGTAATGCATGAGTTCTGATGGGGTTTGGGAATTGAATTAAGTAAGAAACAGAATACATCTTTCTGCTTTCTGCAAGAGACTCATCTCATTTTCAAGGAAGGCACTACATTAAGGTGAAAGGAAGGAAAAAATATTTCAAGCAAATGAAACTCAGAAACCAGCATGTGTTTCAATATTAATATCTGAAAAATAGACTTCAAACTAAAACTAATAATAAGAGATTAAGAGGATCAATTCATTCTGATAAAAGAAACAATTGACCAAGATGATATTATAATCGTGAGCATATATACACCAAACTCTGGTGCGTCCAATTTCATAAAACAGTACTATGTGATTTTAAGACATAGATTAATCCTAACTCAGTAGTAGTAGAGGACTTTAATGTAGCATGTTCAACAATTGATGCTGGTCAAACTGGATAAAGGCAGGCAGAATGAAACTGAATTCCTCTGTTTCCATGCACTAAACTCAACTCCAAGTAGATTAAAGAATGAATATAAGACTAGACACTCTGAAGCAGAAATTAGGGAATACATTGGAAATTACATTTAGAGAAAATGACATTCTTTTTTTTTAAATTTATTTCTGTGTGTGTATCAATGTACTGTCTGCATGCAGGTCTGTGCACCCATGTCGTACAATGTCGTGGAGGTCAGAAGAGGGTGTCGGACTCCTCTGGAACTGGAGTTCTCCTGGAACTGGAGTTTCAGACGGTTCTCAGCTGCCATGTGGGTGCTGGGGATCGAACCCGGGTCTTCTGCAAGAGCAGTCGGTGCTCTTAACCGCTAGGCCATCTCTCCAGCCCCTTAATAGGACTCTTATAGTATAAGCACTAATTCCAACAATTGACATATGAGCCCACATGAAACTAAATGTTTCTGCACATCAAATGACATCATCATTTTATTAAAGAGGCAAGCTACAGAATAAGAAAAACATCTTTACCAACTATTGCTCTGATAGAGGGTCATTGTTCAGAATATAAAACAACTAAAAAACTAAACATTAAGGAGGGGAGCGATCGCTCAGTAGTCAAGAGCACTTATTACACTTGAAGAGGACCCAGATTCTATTCCCAGCACTGACATCATAGTTAACAAACATCCATAGCTCCATTTTCAGGAGATCCAATGCCCTCTTTTTTTCTTTTGTGGGCATTGCACTAAGGGTGTACTTACATAAAGGAAGACAAAACACTTATACACATAAAAGAAATGAAAACTTAAAAATAACATTAAAGAAACAATAAAACATCATTTAAAAATTGGGTCAAGGAAATGTACAGGATGTTCTGTAAGAATAAAACACAAATAACTGAAATACTTTTAAATATTTTTAGCTTTATTTTATTTATTTATTTATGTGTATGAATGTACTGTCTGCATGAAGGTCTGTGCACCCGTGTCGTGCAATGCCAAGGAGGTCAGAAGAGGGTGTCGGATTCCCCTGGAACTGGAGTTTCAGACGGTTCTCAGCCGCCATGTGGGTGCTGGGGATCGATCCCGGGTCCTCTGCAAGAGCAGTCGGTGCTCTTAACCGCTAGGCCATCTCTCCAGCCCCATAACTGAAATACTTTTTTAAATGTTCAACATCTTTATCTGTAAAGAAAATGCAGATTAGAACTATTTTATGATTTCATCGTGCCCCACTCAAAAAGACAGAGTTACAAAAGACAAAACAAACAAACAGACAGACAAACAAACAAACAAACAATGCTGATGAGGATGTTGAGTAAGGGAAAGTCATTTTCGCTGCTGGTGGCAGTGAAAACTGATGCAACCACTATGGAAATCATGATGGACCTTCCTCAAAAAGCTAGAAAATGTTCTACCATATGAACCAGCCATACCCAAAGACTGTAATTTACTACAGCAATGTCTATTTATACTTGGCATATACCCAAAGACTGTAATTTTCTACGCAATGTCTATTTATCCATGTTTCTTGATGCACTTTCACAATACCCATAAATATGAGTGGATAATAAAGATGTAGCACAAACACACAAGGGAGTATTATTCAGCTCATAAAAAATTAAATTATGAAACTTACAGGAAAACGGATGGAACTGGGAACAATCATTAGTAATAATATAACCCAGACACAGAAAGACAAATGTCACATGTTCTCTCATAAGTGAATTCTAGCTTTAAAATTCTAAATACACTTGTTTCAATTTGAAGATACAAAGAAGCCAGATTACTGTCTTATAACTTATACTTTGGTCAAATAGGTCTTCCATGATCTCATATCTGTTCCTTAAATTACATCTCCCAATTCTCTTCCACTTATTTGCATGTTCTTGGATGCCTTCTTCATTTACTTTATTCAGGACTATTTTCTTTCTTTTATTTTTCAGGACTATTTTCATCCCCAATTCATAAGTATAAAAATTCTTTTAGGGGAGTCTTTTCAAGACAGGGTCCCCTGTGGCCCCAGCTGGTCTGGAACTCACTATGTACAACAGACTGACCTTGACCTCACAGAGATTTGCCTGCCTCTGCCTCCTGAGTTCTGGGATTAAAGGTGTATGCCCCCATGCCCAACAAAAAATGAAGCATGCAATTGGTGCACATATATTGGGGCATAGACAAATGCACATAAAATAAATATTAAAAATAAATTAATATATACTGCATTTAAATTCATTTTCACACTATTTCTCAAATAATCTTGCCCTTTGATTCTTTAAGTTCATTGTTTATTTTTTGTTATATCACTAATATCCAAGATATGTTTACATATTTTTAGTTCTTTATTTTATGTCTCTAACATTCAATGCATGGTATCTATCCTCATAATCTCTCTGTAGCAATAGTTCCTAATAAATATTGAACTCACAACTGGATGTTCAATAAATGAAAACTTGAAAACATTTAAATTTAGAACTAAGACAAATTTAACAACTCAGACTTCTTATCTTTTTTAACTTTTTTTTTTTAATTAATTTTATTTATTTCCGTATGTGTATGAATGTAGTGTCTGCATGCAGGTCTGTGCACCCGTGTCGTGCAATGCCGCGGAGGTCAGAAGAGGGTCTCGGATTCCCCTGGAACTGGAGTTCTCCTGGAATTGGAGTTTCAGACGGTTTTCGGCCGCCATGTGGGTGCTGGGGATCGAACCCGGGTCCTCTGCAAGAGCGGTCGGCGCTCTTAACCGCTAGGCCATCTCTCCAGCCCCAGACTTCTTATCTTAATTTTAAACATACTGTTAAAATTATTGTGCCTTGGAGCTGGAGAGATGGCTCAGTGGTTAAGAGAACTGACAATTCTTGCAGAAGAGCTGAGTTCAAATTCCAGCTCTCCATGGCAGCTAACAACCATATCTCCAGGTTCAAGGGTTCTGAAATCCTCTTCTAAGCTCTGTGGGCATTTCATGACATGTGTGTGTTTATATACTTGCAGGTAATACACAGATGCATGTAAAAGAGATGGCCTAGCAGTTAAGAATGCCAACTGCTCTTGCAGAGGACCTGGGTTCAATTCCCGGCACCCACATGGCAGCTGAGAACCATCTTTAACTCCAGTTCCAGGGGAACCTGACACCCTCTTCTGACATCTGAGGCACTGCACGACACAGGTGCACAAACCTACAGGCAGACAGTACATTCATACACATAAAAAAATAAAATAAAAAAGTAAATAATAAAATATTTTAAAAATTACTGTAGTTCAATTTCTTCATGTATGTAATAGATGTAATGTTTATAGCATAAACTTCTATAATAAATCCTGCATATAAAGTGCTTATTTATTACTTGATTACTAGATTTCATTCAAAAATTCTCAGCTATTATTTTACAGAGAAACTTCACTTTCTAGGGCTATCTGTGGTTTTCCTTGAAAGTATTTCGTGACAACAATTCAAGAAATCTAGAAAGACAGCTTTCACAAACCTGTTTAATCATGTATATGAATATCCACCACTTAACTCTTGAGGTCTGCTTGCCTCCCTACACTTCAGGGGCCAACAATCTCAATTTAGTTCCATTCCAGGATTTCTCACTCTGTTCTTTCCCTTGAATACTCTCCTGGTAATGTCTAACAACACTTTCTGCCTCTCAGCACAACTTTGCATATTTTCAAAATAGTATTTTTGTTTCTCTGCTATATTCAGGCTTTAAAAATCATCTGTCTGGTTGTTACTATCTGATCTTGACCCATTTTCACTAAGTTCCATTACAATTTTACAAAAATAGTCTATTTTCTATGCCACATGTTTTAGCATAATTTTCTGCTTTTAATATACATAACCAGAGATAAAATAACTAGCTTAAAAATCATGTAACCATCTGTACAAACTTATTAGTATATCTTATATCATTTCCAAAGGCTTTTGTTTCTACTTAACATTCATTTTCTCTGTATGTTTTTGAAAATAATGTTTCCTATTAATATAAAAATTACTTATTTGATCAAGATTATCCTCTTAAATCTTGCTATATTCAATTTTTCTGAATATTTCATGAGAGCATAGTTATTCTCAGGACCTAGTTTCTCCTAAAATATTGAAGTAAATAATCTTTTATTATGCTATTTAATATTAAAATTTGAGTTCAAATCCAAAGAATAAAATAGTTATGTTATGTATAACATTTTAAATATGATCACACAAAATAAATTTCTTTTGTTATTGCTGAAGTCCAACAATTGTTAGTTTCATTTAAAACATGTGGTTAGAACATATGATAAATGCTAATAAATACATTCAATAATATAATATGTTCAATATTTCATCTTTAGGTGAATATACTTCTTGCAAATAATATTAAAAACATCTTGCTTAAGCATAGCTTACTTTATTGTATATGAAATCTGGTGATGCCTGAATTCAAATTTAAATTAGTTTAAATATTTATAAAATTGAAGGTCAGACTAAGCATAAGTGTTGAGGATAAAAGAATAAGATTGAAATTAGCCACATATTTTTGCAGTCAATTTTATTGCCTTCATATTGATAAATTTTGACATGAAAATGGAGTCATTTTGTCCTTTAACTGGATTAATAAATAGCAGTTGGATCACAGAAATTAAGTAGTGGCCATTGACTACAATATTGATGCAAAAAGTTATGCAGAAAGCTGTGTTGTAAGTCTCCAAAGATAAATTGAAACCTTGAAGGTCATGCTACTTAACATTGTAAATAAATATAAACCACTGGTGTTACTAGTCTATTAAAATTATTATTCTATTAAACAACTGGGTTGCTTTTGTATATAGTACAATAACATTACAGATGGAAAGTAAAGCTTTCTAAATTGCCCAAGAATGGGAAAATACACAAGAGTTAGGAAGTACTCAAAGATAAAACTCAAAGATAAGATTAATTTGTGGCATGGGGAAGTCAATAATATAACAGAGAATAGTGGATATTTGCTATCTGCATAATTGGAAGGCTGTGAATCATATACTGTTAAGAAGAAGACAGAGGAAAATGCAGTTCTAGAATCAAATAGTTCAGTAATAAGAATGCTTAAGCCAGACTTGGTGGTGCATGCCTTTAATCCCAGCACTCCAGAGGCAGAGGAAGGCGGATCTCTGTGAGTCCAAGGCCAGCCTGGACTACAGAGTGAGTTCCAGTTCAGCTGGACTAAAGGGAGACCTTGTCTCAAAAAGACCAATAAATAAATAAATAAATAAATAAATAAATAAATAAATAAATGCCTAAACATCATACTGAGGAGAAGTGAAGTTGCAGAATCAGTCACCTAAAGAGATTTTAAGTAGACTGGTCTTTCGTGTCATGATATAGCTGAAACACATGTCATTTAGAAATGCCAAAATGTTCACCAGACTTTTATAAATATCTTCCAAACACATGACTACTAAAAGACAAACCAGACACATCACTTGGCATTTAATAAAAACCTTTTGGCTTGGCATCTATATCAAGCTGTACTTCTTAGTGAGGTTAGACTATATTTTGGTGTTCCAAAATTAAAACTGAATTTAGAACAAGGGGACTTCACTCTCAGCTCCAGATGAGAAAGTCTTCTCACACTTAGAGGCCATGGTGAAGACAAAGAAGGTTGGTTGTCAGCAGGAGAACAAGCAGATGCACACATTCATGTTAGGAGTGTGTACTTTCAGCAGTCACAAACAACACAACTGATTTTAAAAATGTACAAGTCTAAATTTAAAACTTTAAAAAACTGTTGTAATTATTTCAGAAGTGGTGCAGTTCTACTCTAAATTACAAATCATGCTTTATTATCTTATTGAGTATATTTTTTAGAAACAATTTAGCATGGTGATTAAAAATGTACCAAGTTTCAAAACAGATTCCTCCAAAAAAAAAAGCATGGTCATAGCCCTGAAGACAGGAAAAGTAAACTTCAGAAAAGAATCTCTATCACAAAAGAGAGACTTCACCCCTTCATCCTAAGGTTAAAGGTTATGAGTGCTTTCCAGGCCAGAGGAACCAGAAATTGATAGCAAAACCCCAGTCTCCACATACAGAGTTGCTTATCTTATTCCAAGAGAGAAAACATGCATATGACTTATTCAACAATGGGGTTTGGGAATTGCCAACATATATATTTCTCTTTTTTCATAAATCTTAATTTTAAAAATAAATTAATTCTCTAGATATTAGAATAAAAATGTCCACAATTGCTCATTTTTCAAATGTTAGAGATTGAAGCACACATGCATGTGTGCGCGCGTGCGCACGCACACACACACACACACACACACTCAAATAGTAAGCAGTAACCTTTAATCAAACTAAATGAAACTTAATTTTGTTCTGAAATACAGACAACAGATTAACGATTAGCAGCTGCAAATTCATTACTTATCTGAAGATTCTGGAAAATTTTAGTAATTATCACTGGAAATATTGAGATTATAAATAGTGAAAAAAATTTAATGAGTACTTTTTGAACTGATTTTTTAGTTCAAAGGTAGTTAATGTTGGTAATTTTATAGCATTCGACATATTTATTTCTTGAATTATTGCTTGTATTTTTTAATATACTATGCTCACTGGAAATAGATTTTTGACCAAAACTAAAGTCTAATGTGTAGGGAAATAAGACCTTTATATTTTGATGGAGTGTCTAAATATCTTTATTGTTCTTTTAGATGGATAATTTCAAACTATCCAGACACTCACTTACTCATCCTACAATATTGATCTGGTAATTAATACTTTCTAGGTATTTGCCTAACCTTGGAGAATAGATTCTTTATCAAACTATCTATAATCCCGCTTAAGGAAGCATGAGCCTCAGAACAGAAATATACAAAAAAAAAAAATCAACAATATATGTATATACAAGATGATCAGTACATGAAAGAATAGTGATGAGGGACATTAAATTAACAGAACAGCAAGATGTTGCCTAGTTTTCTAAGATCTAAGTGTTGTCCTATGGAGTATAGAATGAAGTACTTAGCAGTAACGAGCCTAGAATAATCTTTAATAATCAGTTATATTGTACTACATATTTCAGAGAATCTGTTTTGTTCAATAATCATGTCATACCATTATTATTCCATTTTACTGATCAGGAAATGAATCCAAGAAGATTAAGTAACTTGCTCATGGACACATGGACACAAAGCTTGTACGTGGTGATGTAATTCAGACTCTGCATTCTCCCTCTACCTGTGGCATCAGCCTCACCCTGGGTTACTTCCACAGTGAAACCCTGATTCACCTGTAGATATTAAAGATGAAAAAAGAAAGCTGATATTGGATTTTAGAAGACAGAGTTTATATTCAGGAACCCAGGAAATAGAATCTGTTGCTTGGTTTTTGTGCTGCTAAATGGTCGTTTTGAGTTATGAAAGTTTTATCCTTCACCATTTCTTTTCGTTATGCACCAGAAATCATTGATAAGACCTTATGCTATAGACACGCTACAACCTCCATTCAAGATTTTAATAAATCAAGCTGGAACTAGTCTAAAAGATTTATCCATGTTGGCTAATGCCAGATGGTGCTACACAGATTGCTCTAGAATAACAGTCATCCATAGTCTGACCTAGCTGTGACCTCTATAAACTATAATACCAACTTAACAGGCAAGATGTGTCCATTGGTGTAATGGTAGCATTACTTTTCTAGGGATAAGTAACTGCTCCCTGAAAGATCTAGAGCTTGCTCTAGAAAAAGAGAACCCATGCCTAATAGAGCAAATCTTGGGGGAAACTTACTCTTGACAAAGTCTAAAAACCTAGATTGCTATTTAGCTAAATTGATATAACATCATACCAACTCCTAAATATCTATGTTTATGACCATAGAAAAATGCCACTATCAGCATTAAACAGAGAAGCCTCTTCTTACAGTGAACAGAAATAGATGCAAAGACCCATGACTGCATAAGATGCAGAAAATAAGGGACAGCCAAAGGCTCCTCAATATTCAGGACATGGATACATTTTCCTTAAGGCTTAGAAACACTGCCAAGGAAGGGGCAGAACAGCATGTAAGCGCGGGAGAATTGGGAGAAGTGTGTGAAAGATCATCTTCTAAGCACAACACAACCTCGTGGATCAAAAACTCAGAGAAATTGGGCATACCCACTGGATCAAAAGAAGTTGAGCCCTCCTAATAGTCAATTAGCTATGGAAGGGTAAGGGAGAGGCTTGAGACATAGTAACCATTGTATACCTACTGGTGAGCCCACCAGGCTCTGAGAGTCCTCAGTACAACACAAATGACCATAATTAATCAATATGGGATGCTAGGCAAACCAAAATTAGTAAATAATGGTAAGAGATTAATGAAGAGGAGCAAAGACTAGCAGGAGTAGAAGGGGAAAGGAGAGGGACCAGCTTACCGAGTGTGCATATATCAATCAGGAAAGAAAACGGTCATCAGAAAATTGTATTCACCTCTGGGCCAGAGAGATGGTTCAACATGAAAATACATGCTGCAAAGCACTGACAACCTGAATTCAATTCCCGGAACCAATGGAAAAAAGACAGATGTGGTGGCATGCATCTGTAGTCCCGGCACTCCTGTGATAAAATGAGAGGAAGAGACAGCCTGAACTATAGCTCACAGCATTACAGAAGCAACAAGAGAGACCATGCCCCAACAAGGTAGAAAGAGAAGGCCCATTTGGGAATTTGTTGTCTGACTATACACACACTATGGCATTGGTTGGCGCACAAAGGTGTGCACACACATATAAACATACACACATGCAATAATAATAAATAAAAGATAAAAATGTATTCAAATATGTGCTCTTATTATTTGAGTATTTTATATGTTTAGCAATATATGCATGTGAAATCAAATATAGAATGTGATATGAAATAAAGTTATAGAACAAAATTTTAAAAAGTTTAAAGGAATTCACATGTACCAACTATATGGAATCAACACTCTACCATGCCTTTCGTTCCAGAAAAATATGAGCCCAAATCCACCCATCCTCCCTTAAATTATTTCTTTCAGGGATTTTTTTTCACAGTAATGAAGAAAGTAACACTAATAATGAAATGGTAATATATGTTCTTCAGAAACCATATTTCAGATTCCTTTGTGTCTGTTTTTAAGGTAAGGTTTCACTAAAGTCACATCTGACCTGAAACTTGCTGTGTAGAGCATCACAGACTTCCATCCATCTCACAGAAATCTGCCTGCCTCTCTCTGCCTCCTGAGTGCTGGGGTTAAAGCCATGACCCACTGTTAATTGCATATTTCAGGTTCTTAATTCTTTTGGTCTTTTCTAGACAAGGTCTCCCTATAGCTTCAGCTGTCCTGGAACTCACTCTGTAGACCAGGCTGGCCTTGAACTCACAAAGATCCACCTGCCTCTGCCTCATGAGTGCTAGGATTAAAGGCATGCACCACCAGGCCCAGCTCAGGTTGTTGACTTTAATTGATTCTAAGAATATAGATATACTCTCCCAGTGGCAGGCAGTGACAAACCATAGCTCTCAGTCAATTCTACATAATATCCCTATATATGCATATAGTACTGAATATTTAAAATGGAAAAAATGTATCTAAATTCTAAAACATTTATCAGATTTTGTTGTAAAAATGTGCAAAATCTTTTATTCATGATATTTTTATTTTTTAATTTCATATATGTCTACATTGAATTTTGGTCAAATCCATTCCCTCAACCCTCTTACAAATCACCTCAGCACCCTCCAACACATCTCCCTTCCAAGTTCATGGCCTCTTTTCTTATATGCCCCACTACATCCAAATAGCTCTGCCCATATGAAGACAGGTGTTTGGTCATCCACCTGAGTATGAGCAACCTGCAATGCTAAATACCTTCCCAAATAAAAGCGATTCGATTCTTCCTCTATTGGCAGCCATCAACTGCCAAGAGCTCTTCAGCTTGGTTTGGGGCTTAGGGAGCCCCTCCCCCATCCATGATAGAATTTCTAGCTCACTTGATCTTGTAATAGGTCTTGTTTAGAAAGACATAGCTGAGCTGTTTACTCCAGCTATTAAGCATATTAATATATGCTTAATATTACAGTATGTAATCACTGTCTATAAGCATCCTACCATATATGATAGCACATCAGAACATTGCATTAACTATAACATGGCACCCATTGACCAACATTTCCCATCCATCAGCCCCCTCTACTCTTCCTAGCCTCTGATAATCACCAGTCAATGGTCATGCTTATTTTTATGTTACCAACATTTTAGTTTCCACAAGAGACAGTATCATATTTGTCTCTCTGTGCCTTTCTTATTTCACTTAAGACCATGGTATTCAGTTCCATCCACATCATAGCAAATGACAGGATTTCAATGCTTTTTGATGAAATATTATTCCATTGTAATTACATGTCAGACTTCTTTATCCCTTCAAACACTGAAGGACACAGACTATTTCCATGACCTGGCTATTGTGAATATTCTTATAATGAATATGGAAAATAAGATATCTATCTGACAAAATTATTCATTTATATGAATATATATATATATATATATATATATATAGAGAGAGAGAGAGAGAGAGAGAGAGAGAGAGAGTGAAAGAGAGCTTGTAAGATGATATGGTAGTTATATACTTTTTTAATTTCCATGTTCTTAGGCTTTGTCAGGCAAAGCTTCCCCCAAGATTTATCCCATTATGCATGAATTCCTCTATGCTGCCAGAACAAATTTCATTCCCATCCATACTATACAGAAGGTGAGCAAGGTATCTGCTTAGTAAGTCAAGGTGCACAATGTCATGACCCTGATCAAACCTTCCTCAATCATCCCTTTTATGAGATCAAAAGAGCAGTTGCAAGGGGAAAGGAAAAAGAGAAGTAATTTCATGTTCCATTCCTCTCCTCCCCCTTTCCCTGTAATTTTCAGTCTGAAAATGATTCTTGTAAAAAGAGGTAAGGTAACAGTGGCAAGAGAAATCATTTAATGTGTAAAAATTTCAATTCTAATTACAGGTACCAGACATTATAATTTCTTCTTTTTTTCTACTTTGGCGGAATGAATTTTAATTTTATTTTTTTCTCAGACACGAATTTTTCACTGTATATGTTTTATAATTTTTAAATTTATTTTTGTATAGTTGATATTGTATGGTCTTGCATATGCTCTCACTTTTTCTGTAAGAGTTTAGGTTGCCTTTAGATCATGAGGAACATAACATTAACATTGCTCAGTTTGTTTTACAACTAGGTACTTGTACTAGCACCCACAGATGAGGGATACCATTCATCTTTTGTTTTTTTCTGGGATTGCATTACTCCACTTAGCATAAAATCTTCTAGTTCCATCTACTTACCTGCAAATTTCGTGATGTCATCTTTCTTTACTTCTGCATAGAACTCCATTATGTAGATGTACCACATTTTCTCTATCCACACGTCAGTTGAGGGGCACTTGGGATGGTTCCAGCTCTTCACTATTGTGAAGAGAATTGCAATAAACATGGCTGTGCATGTATCTCTGCGGTAGGAAGAGTCTGATGGATATATTCCCAGAAGTGGTATCTTTTAGGAAAAAAGGTCCTCCAATTCAAGTGATATGTGTATGTATGTATGTATATATTTATGTATAGATATGCATTTATGTACATACATACATACATGTATTGTTTTTGTTGCTATACATATACATATATATGTATATGTATATGCATATATACATATATATGCATATGTATACTGTAGCAATACAAGTTGGAGAGAACAACAAGAGAACTGAAAAAAAAACTCTGGAAAGACTCAGAAAAAGATGCAGGACATGTATGGCAGAGTACAGAGGCTCGGGTTGGGTGGGGGGCATGGAAAGGGAAGCAACTCTAGATTAGATTGAGAAATGATGTATGACTTATGGAAAAAGTTTAATAACAATAAAAAATACCATACCAAGAAACTAATAAAAATGGCAATGTTTAATTTAAAAATAATAACCTACATGGCAATGATATGCAGAATTAAGAAGATTACCATGTTTTAAAGACATACAAAGCTTTAGAAATTAGAAATATTTCTATTCTTTGTCTATATCTGCACACATATAGTGACTCCTGTGTGTATATAACATGTAGCTTCTGTGGTCAGCTTTTGTAAGTGTTCAAATTATATTTTAACTGGATTTTGAAGTTTAAATATCATGTTATGAAATAAATTTGGATTATTTATAGAAAACCTAGAAAAAAAAGTATTTATGTCAAGCCAGGAATAGTGGCACATACATTTAATCCTGGCACATGAGATATCTGTGAGTTCAAGCCCAGCCTGTTCTACATAGTGAATTCTAGGCCAGCTAGGGAAACAGGGAGACCCTGTGTCAGAAAAAGACAAAATAAAAGTAATGTTATCAAGTACAATGCAACTTTTTTTTGAGCCATGCGAAAATAGTTTCCTCCTCGGATGCATATTTGATTACAAATTCTTATTCCATTTTCTTTTTTTAACATTTTTTATTGATGCTTTGTGCATTTCATACATCATTTTCCAATTCAGTTCAGGTATATCTCCCCTTCCCTTCCCCCCCACCCCCACCCCAACCGAGATCATGCATTCTGCCATGACTGTCCTGCATATCTCTCTCAGTTTTTTTTCCATTTTTTAGCTATATGTGATAATCCATGAGTACAAGCATCCTTCATGTAAAAACCAATTTGCAGGCTGTTGTGCCCAAACCCCCACAGCCCACCTCCAGTGGGGAGTGAGGGGTTGTATGTTCAATCAGTTAATCAAATGAGGGTCCAGACTACATTGCTGGAGTTTCACATCACCAGAATCGCAGCCCTTACATTCTACCATGCCCCCTCTTCCCAGATTATTCCCTGGCTTTGAAAGGGGCACAGGTGGATGAGAAGCAGAACAGTCCACTTTCTCTGGAGCTGTTGTCTTGGTTCTGGTCATTCTGGCTGTTTCCTTTCCGGGCTGACCGTCTGTCCAGGAATAACCTTTCGATCTACTAATGAGCACAAGCAATTAGATATATAGGTACTTAAACCGCATTAATCAGTTATGGTAGGTTACTTTGTATAGACACATATGTTTAGATGAAATGTTGATCCACGAACTACATTTTTTCCTTTTCCTTAAATATGACAGGGTCTTACTTGGCTTATGATATCTCCTAACTGTTAGAGGATGTAAGCTTGTGGCATCAGCCATGGGTCATTCCTCCAAGGAGGAGCCAATAGCCAATTAGATTTGGGATATACAGGCATATGGCTGCCTCTGCTGCACAGTATTTCCAGGAGGTGAGGTTGTAGCTGGTGCTGACGGTGGAGTCTTGCTTGACTCAGGAGACCCGTATTTGCTTTATTGGTTTAGTGGCCCTTGGTTCTGTACACTTGCATGTGTGGTCTCAATGCATCTTTCCCCTGTTAACATCAGGTCTTCAGGCAGCAGGGCCTTATTGCCTCTCTTCTTGCAGGTATCCCAGTTTGAGGCAAGGGGCTTTTACCTTTTGTGGGGCCTTGGATCCCCTGGCCAACATCTCCCTGGTGGAATAATCCATTACTGATTTCAGAGTTCCTGTATTGATTATTTTGCTTAAGCGCATAGTTTAAGGACTTTAGTATTATTTCGGTTCTGAACAGAGGATTTCCTTTTCACAGTTCCTATGTCTATTAGTCAATAAAGAAGGCATTTTACCGGTTTTATAAGAGATTACTCTATAATAGTTGGCTCCAATTTAGAGTTGGAGAGCGACATCATCATCATATTTCTCCTGTTCTGGGGGGAGGGCAAGAAAGTCTCTCATATCAAAACTTTTGCAGCCCCTAGAAGGTAAGTTTCATTATGACTCATTATAAATTAGTTGTTACCTGTAGGGGCCAAAGAGGGGTTCGATGTTTTATGGCAATCTGAGCTTTTCTTCCTTTCGATGTTCAGAGGGTCAACTTTCAGTTGGCACTTTCTGACATCCTACTCAATGCAAAGCTGTATCGTTCTCTCTCAGCCATTAAGTTGGTGAAATTTTTCCTGTTGGAACACACAAATCTTTCCCATACGTTAGTTTTAAGATTTGATTGCAAGGTTTTTGATGCAGAATGTTCATATCTATCTGTTCCCCCCCTTTTTTTTTAACCCATGAGTCTCCAGAAGGCAGTTTATTATTTACAATAACTATAGGGTGGAATCTAGCTCAGATTTCATCAAATTTACCCATGTTGTTTGGGTGCTATATATGATCAACTTGGGGGCAAACTTATTTTTATGTTAATCATCTTAAAGAGAATGCTACCAGGTGATACTGTACAACAGAGACACTATAGAGAACATTTGTATGTGCCAATCCCAGAGTTTTTGCTCTACAAACATTTTATGTAAAACAAATGTGGACAACCGTGATTTATATCTCCCATTTAACTCGGATGCATTACCGTTTTTATCAGAGTCTGTAAACACCAATGTTGTTTAATATACCATATTAAATGGTTTTTGTCCTCTTCAATCCATTGATATATTTGATGATATTTATGATTTTTGTATGTTGAACACCCTGCATCTCTGGTATGAATCCACTTGGTCATGGTGGATGATTTTC
Organism: Rhizomys pruinosus; assembly: GCA_009823505.1. Taxonomy (NCBI): domain Eukaryota; kingdom Metazoa; phylum Chordata; class Mammalia; order Rodentia; family Spalacidae; genus Rhizomys; species Rhizomys pruinosus. The sequence goes on from VZQC01010436.1 coordinate 1,158,247, forward strand.
TTGATGGATTCTTTATGCGGTTTGCCAGAATCCTGTTTAGAATTTTGGATCTGTGTTCATTAGGGAGATGGGTCTTATAGTTCTCCTTTTTGGTTGTATCTTTCCCTGGTTTTGGTGAGCGTATGATGGCCTCATAGAAGGATTCTGGAGAAGTCCCTCCGTTGTATCCTTCGAACAATTTAAGCAGTAATGGATGTATGTCTTTTTGAAATATTTTATAGATTCTGCAGTGAAACCATCCGGGCCTGGGCATTTTTTGTTGGGAGGCTGCTTATTACATCTTGATTTACTTCCTGTACTATTGTCTGTTTAGACTGTCGATCTCTTCTGGTTGAAATTGGGGATTCCCAGGATTTCAGTAATTCATCCATTTCTTCTGGTTTTCAAACTAGTAGAATAAAGTTTTTGAAGTAGTCCCGTATTATTGTCTGGATCTTTTCATTGTCTGTTGTGATATTTCCCTTTCATCAAGATTTCTATTGATTTGGAGGTGTTCCCTCTTTCTTTTGGTTAACTGGGCTAGAGGTCGTTGTCATCTGTTTATTTTCTCTCAAGAACCAACTTTTGGATTCATTGATTTTTGTATGGTTTTTCTTTGTTTCTATTTCATTGATCTCTGCTCTGATTTTGTTATTTCTTCTTGTCTGCTTCGTTTAGGGTTCATTGTTTTGTCTCTCAAGTATTTTAGCTACAGTGTTAGATCATTCACTTGTCCTCTTTCTGTTTTATGTAGGCACTTAGAGCTATATAAACTTCCCTCTTAGGATTGCTTTTAAAGTGTCCATAGATTTTGTTGTTGTTGTTGTCATTGTCATTCAGTTCCAGGAATGTTTTTATTTCTTTCTTTATTTCTTCTTGACCCACTCATTATTCGGAGGGTGTTGTTAGTCTCCATGTGTTCCTGTAGGTTGTAGGGTTTATTCTGGTGTTGATATTGAGTTTTTATTGCACTGTGGTCTGATAGAATGCATGAGATTATTCATCTTTTTATATTTGTTGAGTTTTTTCCTGTGTCCCAGTATATGGTCTATTTTGGAGAATGTTCCATGAGGTGCTGAGTAGAAAGTATTATTCTCTGGTGTTTGGGGTGAAATATTCAATAGATGTCTGTGAGGTCCATTTGGTGTATGTGTCATTTAGTTCAGATGTCTCTCTGTTTATCCTTTGTCCTGTTGATCTGTCCGGGGACTTAATGGGGTATTGAAGTCCCCTAGTATTAGTGTGCTGGGGTTAATCTGTGCCTTGAGATCCTGAAGAATTTTCTTATATAGTTTGGTGCACCTGTGTTTGGTGCATATATGTTTATGATTGTGAAAATCTTCATCTTAATTGTTCCTTTAATAAAGATGTAATGGCCTCTCTTTGTCCTTTTGATTTCTTTTGCTTTGAAGTCATTTTGTCTGATATTAGAATAGCCACACCTGCTTTCTTTTGGTACCATTTGCTTGAAATACTCTTCTTTCATCCTTTCACCTTAAGTTGATGCCTATCCTTGGTTGAGATGAGATGGGTTTCTTGTAGACAGCATATATATGGGTTTTGTTTCCTAATCCATTCTCCCAGTCTATGCCTTTTTATTGGGGAGTTTAGCCCATTAAATTTAAGGTATAATTTGAAAGATGGATGTGCTTCCTTCACTTTATTATCATTTGGCTTCTAGCCTCTGGTTTTTCTCCTATGGTTTGTTGTTTTGTTAGTTTCTTTTCCTAGGTGTTTGAGGATTGTTGCTCCTCTCTTCTGCCCTTTGAATTGCTTCAAGTATTTTATGAACAGTTGGTTTTCAGATAGGTATTCCATCATCTTGTTTATGTCATGGAAGATTTTTCTCTCTCCTTCAACTATAATCGACATTTTTGTGGGTAAAGTATTCTGGGTTGGCATCCGTAGTCCCTTAACACTGGGAATGCTTTGCTCCATGTTCTTCTTGCTTTCATGGTTTGGGCGAGAAGTCAGTTGTGATTCTGTGGGCTTCCCTTTGTATGTGACTTGTTTTTCTTTTGTAGCCTCGCAGAATTTTGTCTTTGTTTTGGGCATCTAGCATTTTAACTATGATATGGCATGGGGTTTTTCTTTTCTGTCTGTCATTTGTGTTCTATGTGCTTCTTGTATTTGTATGGGTTTTGTCTATTTTTTGTTTGGGGAAATTTTCATCTATTATTCTGTTGAGATCTGATCATATTATTTTCTTGACTTCTTCTCCTTCCTCTATTCCTTATGCAGAGGTTTGATCTTTTCATGTGTCCCATATTCCTGGTTGTTCCACTTTCGTGTATTTTTAATTTTTCATATCTTTATTTGAGCTTTTAATTGCTCTGTGTTTCTTCCAGCTGATCTGATATTCTTTGTTCTGCTTCCTCCATTTTACTTCTGAGGCTTTTTCCTTTCCTTTCTTCTTGATTGAATGGTGTGTTCTAATTCCTTTTACGTTCTCATCCTGTGTTTCTTTAGTATTTCCATTTCCTTTTTGAGCTTCTCAATCTCTTCTTGGTGCTTCTCAATCTCTTCTTGGTGCTCCTTACTTCGTTGGTGGCTTCCTTTTTCGAGTGTTTCTACTTCCTTTCGGAGTTTGTTTTTTTTCCCTCTCTAGTTCTTTGGAGTTTTTCGTCCCTTCCTTTAGTTCTTTCCAAAGTTTCGTCATTGTTATCCCTCTAGTTCTTTTTGAGTTTTCAATTCTCTCTTATTCTCTGTATTCTTTATTTTTTTCCCTTCTAGTTTTTGGAGTTTGTCAATCTGTTCCTTAATTCTTTCTCATGTTTGTCATTGTATCCCTCTAGGTCCTTTTTGAGTTTTTCCTTTTTTTCTCTTTAGTCTCTGAATCCTCTTTGTGTTCTTTATTTCTCTGGCATAGGTCTGCAATTATTCCCTCTAAGATCTGTTCCTTGGGTCTCCTCCATAGGGTTCCCATTGTAGCTATCTCCTATGGTTTGGTAGCGCTTGATGCAAGGATTTTCCTGTGCCTTTCCCATGTGTCCCTTCTCGGTTCCTGGCATGGGTCTTCCTTTTTGTGGTTCAGATCACAATACCTTTTCACTATGTTAGGGATGGTTTTACCTTTCCTCCTTTAGATGTTTTTTTCCCCCTTTCCTCCTCCTTGTTTATGGAGTATTGACTTGTTTAGTTTTTCAATTTTGTAAACCACTCTCTCTTCTTGCTCTGAAGGTTCTCCAAGAAAAACTTGGATCTCCACCAATTGGGGGGGGGGAGAATGCCTGACCTAGCCCGCACCCCGGCAGCCCACACCAAGGTGCAGACAACTCGCACCCAGACCCTCTGGTCCTGGCGCAAAGAGAGACGCTAGGACGGTCCGCCCAAGGCCCCCTACCTGCGGCAGAGGCGGCAGATGCCTGCCCAGGTAACTACCCGCCGGCCCGCACCAAGGTGCAGACCACTAGCCCGGCCGCCCTCTGGTCCCGGCACGAAAGAGAGTAGGACGGTCCCTCCACGGCCCCTACCTGCAGCAGGGCGGCAGATGCTTGCCCAGGTAACTACACCCCGTCACCGCACCAAGGTGCAGACCACTAGCCCTGGCCCCTCTGGTCCCGGCGTGAAAGAGAGATGTAGGACGGTCCCGCCCACAGCCCCCTACCTGGGGCAGAGGCGGCAGATGCTTGCCCAGGTAACTACTCTGCCGTCCACACCAAGGTGCAGACCACTAGACCCTCTTATTCCATTTTCTTAATGAACTTTGTAAATGCATAAAATTTGGCTTTCCAGAAAAAAAAGGAGCTATTACTATACCATACAAAATTTGTTAATCCTCAATGTATGTTCTTACCATGGTCAATGGAAAGATACCAATGCGACATGGCTGGAAATGCTTCCAAACAAGATACATAAAATCAGCTCTCACAGAACAGTATGAACAGTGTTACAAATATCTGTGTTCACCTCCAACTAAGATTATCTGATTTATTGTTTGTTTATATCGCATTTGTCTCCCTTTAAGGAAACTAATTACCAGGCATAAAATAGTGATTGGCATACAGCAAGTGCTTACTGTACATTAGTTGAATAACAATAAAAAAAGACTTTAGGTTGCATAAACTTTAGAGGGAATAGGAAACTCATGAATTTAATGTCACTTACTCACAGAGGAAAGAAGTTAGTGCTTTCATTACCATGGAAGACAGGGCAGGTATATTATAATTACAATATAAACTGTGCTTATTAAGCATTCTAGTTTATCTGTATTAATAAAAAATAAATCAAATTATAATATTTTTTTAATTTTTATTTATTTCTGTATGTGTATGAATGTACTGTCTGCATGCAAGTCTGTGCACCCGTGTTGTGCAATGCCGCGGAGGTCAGAAGAGGGTGTCAGATTCCCCTGGAACTGGAGTTCTCCTGGAATTGGAGTTTCAGACGGTTCTCAGCCACCATGTGGGTGCTGGGGATCAAACCCGAGTCCTCTGTAAGAGCGGTCGACGCCCTTAACCGCTAGGCCATCTCTCCAGCCCCAAATTATAACATATTTATCACAGGCTAAGTTTTATACCTTCTGGCGCAGAAAGAACTAAAAGGATATACAACAGAATTTTATGTAACAGAAAAGTCACTCCCAGAAATACTGCACTAAAATTAATTAAGAAATAAAACTGTTGTGTGTGAGAAATACGTGCAATTTGAAATATTATTTTCAATTACAAAACTATATTTGATAGTGTGTTGTCATTAAATAAGTAACATAAGTCAAATCAAAGCATACCTTTCAGAAGATTTAATAAGATTTTATATCATAAAATGAAAACGGGGTTAATTCAGAGTTGAAACTTCATTTACTATTGATCTATAAACTACAAAGAGAAGCATAACCATCTATTTCAGTGACTTGGCAGATTTTTATGTTATTTGTTTTGTGCTCCCATAGCCATTGTCCAAATATATGTATGTGTGTGCGTCAAACATTTATGATCTGTTTAAATAATGTCTCACATTCATTAATCCATGTTACACTTATCTTTAACATCTATTTAAGACTTCACATTTTCATCTTGACATATATGTAAACAATGCTGAAATGCTGCTTGCAAGAAACATGAAACAATTAATAAGGAGAAAGGTGTTATCAAGGAGTCAAAAGCGTAAAAGTGCTTAGATGAATAATGCATAATCCCACAGGAAAGTGACAGAGGATAAATGATTACTCATTATTTTTGTGAATAATTACATATCTGGTCACTATACAATCTTCCATATGCTCTAAAATAACAATTAAATGATAATAGACACACTACTAAGATTATCATACTCATAAAGGATTAAATGATTTCAAATCAGTTTTAGGGACTATTTGAAATTAAGTAGCTTTTCTATGTTTCACAGAAAATCTTTAAAGAACTCTTAGCTTTTCGTGTGATTTTTATAGAACTTTGCCTGGAAAAATTGTGCAACTTTCACAGTATTTCTCACTGGCTCTGACACTCGTTTTGCAAGTGATTCTATGGTTTTTAATTTTTTGTTGTTTTATCTTGTTCTTTGTTATTAAATTGTCTGAATTTAAGACCATAATGAACTCATCTCTTTGTCTATTTCAGCAAGAGTCAGAAGATAAAAAGTAGATGATCAAATAAGCATCCTCAGAAAACATCGTAGGAGGTATACTTTGAAAAGGCACCCTAAGGCACAGGGAAGTTTAATTTTGTATTCAAAAATACTTTAGAAAAGCATAATTGTTTATTTAGAAGAAAAATGAAAAGAAAAAATAGAATTCATTGTGAATAGAGCAAAACAATCCACTGGAAAAATAAGCATGAAGGAAAAAGTACTCACATGCCATGTGGAAAAACATATTTCCCCAATGTGTTATGAAAAGTAACAAGTACTACTAAATCATGCTGGGGAAGAAGTGTTGCTTCACAGTGATTTTCTGCAGATGTCAGCTGTGACAGGCCACTAATTTATTCTCAGAGAAAAAATATGAATGGCAGGATTTATTTGAAGAGTTTTTAGGTTTGACGTGTAAGCTTTCTTGGAAGTATCCTTAGCTGTTTCATACATACAAGAAATACTTGAAATCACATTCTCAATGTAATTTTATATATAATATGGAGGCAGTAATAATCTGTACAAAGTGTCTGCCTTACTACAGTAATACAAAAACTGCCATGTCCCACCTATCTGCTTCTTAGTCTAACATAGAAGGGAATTTCCCTTTTCTGTTAATGGCATTACAATTTTCTGAGCCACTGGACTTGAATATGTGTGAAGATAGTTTGGAACTAGGGAACCACATGGAGCCCAGCTCCTTCATCTGATGTTCATCTGCAGCTAACCTCCACACCTTTCCTCAGTTCACTTTGATGTGTCTTTCCCACATTTTGTGACGACTGCAATAAATGTAACATCATTTGTAGTGGGCATCCATCATGTGAGGATATATTACTGTGTCTACTTTTATTTTTCTTTTTTTTTCCTTGTCTCATTTTCTTTCTATCACATTCATTTTATCATAGACCTGTTGACGTTCACTTCCTAATATCTATAACTTCTGTTCTTTTTAGTCCTAGTTTTCAACATTTCTTGGGCACAAACCTATGCTTTAATCCTCTTCATAAGCAAAACCAAAGCTCCTGTTTAATACACCTAGGTTCTATGATAAGTACCACCTGTCTTTTTCCTCCCCCTGCAAAGCCCACCCAAATGTAACACCACAGCTGCATTAAATCATAGACAGATAGCCTACACAACACAAAATATTTTCAGATGCGGAGAACTAGAATTACTAAGTAAGCTCCATTGTTCATTCTGAGCAATATGACTCTATCTGAGCTATGGCATTTAACATCTGTCAGTACCTTTGTTCAGGGGTTCATCAAACATTCATCCAGAGAAGAAAACCTGAGGCATATATACTCTTTTCATGGTCACAACCTGTAACCTGTATACTCTCCTCACTTCCTTCCATTCTCTACTGTAAGCTCTTTGGAGTACACACTGTTTGTTTGCTTTTGATTCTTTCCCCCTTTTTTCCTGTGTTCCCCTTTATTGCCTTATTTTCATTTTCTTCCTCTTTTAACTATATCCGCATTGCTGTTTCAGAAAAGTTTATTTCAGCTCTCTTCACAATAGTGAAGAGTTGGAACCAACCGAAGTGCCCCTCGATAGAAGAGGGGATAGAGAAAATGTGGTACATCTACATAATGGAGTTCTATGCAGTGGTAAAGAAAGATGACATCATGAGCTTTGCAGGTAAATCGATGGAACTAGAAGATATTATGCTAAGTGAAGAAACACAATCCCAGAAAAAAAAAAAAACCAACAAACAACAACAATAATGGGGGGATTTAAGCCATAGGGGTCAAGGCCTCACGGACTCTAGCAACTTGTTTCATCCCTGCTAGCTTTGCCTTTGAGCTGGAGAGCTTTAGGGTCAACTTGACACACCTGGGTTGAGGGAGTCTCAGTTGGGAAATCACTTCCATTGGACTGGCCTGTGGCCATGTCTGTGGAGTATTTTCTTGATTGTTGAGTGATGTGGAAGGCCCCAGCCCAAAGTGAGGGACTCCACCCCTGAGCAGGTTGTCCTGTATTGTATAAGAAAGCAGGGTGAGCACAGGCTAAGGGAGCAAGCCAGTAAGCAGTGTTCCTCCATGGCCTGTGCTTCAGCTCCTGCCTTCACGTTCCTGTGCTGAGTTCCTGCCTTGGGCTCCCTATATGGTGAACTGTGACCTGGGAGATGTAAGCTAAATAATCCCCCCAAGAAGATATTTAAATCTATCTGACTTCATCAAAGTATATTTGGCTTAAGCAATACTGTGAGTCACTCCTCCCAGTAACTTGAAACCATTTCTTTTGAATGAATGACATAAAAATGGAATAGGGTTTAAATATTTTGCCTATTTGGACAAAGGAAATTCAGCTTGCTCCGCTTTGCTTCACTCATTAATAATACAAAAGTAAATATAACATAATGCATTTTTCTTTTTTTATATGTATGAATGTACTGTCTGCATGTAGGCTTGTGCACCCATGTCGTGCAATGCTGCGGAGGTCAGAAGAAGGTGTCGGATTCCCCTGAACTGGAGTTAAAGACAGCTCTCAGCTGCCATGTGAGTGTTGGGGATTTAACCCGGGTCCTCTGCAAGAGCAGTCGGTGCTCTTAATCACTAGGCTATCTCTCCAGCTGCATAATGTATTTTTATAGTTCCTTATCATTTCTCCTAGAATACCATGCAAATATTTCATCTCACTTCAGGTGAATATTTGAACATATAAAATGAGCCTGTCTATAATCAGGAATGAAGGAACTTGATATTTGTTCCTCATAGTTCAGACTCTGTATTTACTACTTCATTGAAATTTACAGCCATGGGGAAGTTGAGGCTTAAGGCTCGATGAAAGGATACAAAGATATAAAAAGAGATCTAGGGCAACATTAGACACAGAAAGACCTAGCGAGATTCCAGGTTTGTGACAAAAGAGGGGTGGATCATAGTGTATTTGAGTAAAATGGAGGTGAAAGTGTTGACCAAGAAATGGTCCTTCTTTATGGCAGTGTTTACAAAATCAAGTTGGGAAAAGATCCCTCAGCAACTGACAATTCGACTTTAATCAGGTGAAACTCTGCTAACAGTCATAGAAACATTAGTCTTCAAGAAATAAGGGAGACCGGATTGTATTCTCCCATTCCTAACAATTTCTTCATGTGCCCCTAGCAGGCCTCTACCTCCTAGTTCAATTCTTATCAGATATCCTTTACTCTTCTGGATAGTTTATCACATCTTAAATACCAAATTCTGGATTGCCCCATCCCCCAGGTATAATTTTTCACGCTTTTTCCCATGATGTTTTATCATCTATTTCCTATTAGCATCTAACTATGTATCAAGAATTCAATCTTCCTCCTCGTAATTGTGTTTAATGAAATAGCCATTTAAGTTGTTTTTTTTTTTTTAAGGTCTAAGACAGTTTGACTTTATGGAAGTTATTTTACTGAGCTAAGAAGTTTATTCACCCATAGTTGAAGACACTATCCAATTTTTCTTTCTTTTGGTATTTTTCAGACAAGGTCTCCTTATAGCCCCAGGTGGTCTAGAACTCACTATGTAGACCATGCTTACTTGGACCCCACAGAGTTCTAACTGCCTCTGCCTCCTGAGTGTTGGGATAAAACACATGTACTACCATACTTGTCATAATCTACATTATTTACTTACTACAAAATTGAAATGAAATACTTCCAGTTAACTTTAAAGTGCTAAAATATATAAGGGGTTAAACATAAACAAATATAGAAGTACAGCTTTTAAAATTATATATCTCAAATACAATACTTCTTTTACAAATGCATTTCATGATTGGATAAATAATAAATCAATCTTGGTACATTATGCATTATTGTTGAAACTCCCTAAAAGAAAATGTTATGTGAATTTATAAAATGATTCTGGCAAACATCAATGGTTGTTGTGAACTGGTACTTGGAGAGCAACAAAAATATTTCCACAGTGAGAAATTGTGCCAGATCATAAGATAAAGTCCTGTGGCTGGAGAGATGCCCTAGTGGTTAAGAACGTCAGCTGCTCTTGCAGAGGACTCGGGTTCGATTCCCAGCACCCAGATGGCGGCTGAGAACCATCTTTAACTCCAGTTCCAGGGGAATCTAACTCTCTTTTCTGATCTCTGAGGCATTGCAGGACACGGGTGTACAAACCTACATGCAGACAATATATTCATACACATTAAAAAGTTTAAAAGACCAAAAACAAAAAGATAAACTCCTTTATATCATTTGCTTTGTGTTGAGTCTTTGCAGGATTTTTTTTTCACTAGGGAGGAACCTAACAAACTGATTGATTACAACAATCAAGAAAATTCGTTGTTTAAGATCTTAAAGTTCAAACAAGAATCGAGTTACATTTTTGCACATTAAATGATGATGATGTTATGAGGACACAGGCACAGTTGATGCCACAAGAAGTGTCCTGCTCTGCAGCCTAATTATATGAGACTATTCTGAGACATAAAAGAGGGTCAGCAGGGGATGAAGTGGAGTGATAAATGTGCCTAGGATTAAAACATACTCCACAAACCAAATACTGTTTTTGCAACCTATTTAAAAAAAAAACTATTTTCTGGGTAATTATGATTAATCCAAAAAGAAAATCTGGCAACCAGTGCTTTTAATTCAATTTATGGGTGATTAGGGCACTGAGAAGGTAAGATAATAGCTCCCATAATGGGGCAGCTTTTAAGCACAAAATTACCTTTGAATGCTTAAAGAAAACATTTCAAGATTGCAAGGACCCTGCAGTGATTACTGAAACCTCTAAAAATTTTGCCATTTTATAATAATCAAAATAAAAGTCCTTTATACCTCTCAACTTCCACCTGTCCATCCAGGTCAGTCAACCTACCCAAGTCACAAATTTAGTCTCATCTTCCTATCAACTATGACATTAAACCAGTTATGCCTTTCTGAATATAACTTTCTGTCTCTCCTACTTCTGGATTCCCTAATATTACAGGATTGCCAACTTCATCATCTCTTTTGCCTTTACTTGTTTCTATCAACTTATATCGTTTCTCATCCAACTCCTTATTTCTCCAACTTCACCACAATTGACATACCTTTATATTACATTTCTAGCATACTTGTTTTGAAGAAAAGCTAAAATATTCAAAATGGGTATGCAACTGTTTAGTGTGAGGATTGAGGTGGAAAATAAAGTCCTTATAATTATAAAAAGAGAGACTGACATAGAAAAGCACAGCAAGTTTAAATAAAGAGATAGGAAAAAAATCAGCAATGAATGAATGAAAAAACATTTTCATCAGAAAGGAGATTTTGGGGGCTGGAGAGATGGCCTAGCGGTTAACAGCACAGACTGCTCTTGCAGAGGACCCAGGTTCGATCCCCAGCACCCACATGGCGGCTGAGAACCGTCTTTGACTCCAGTCCCAGGGGAATCTGACGCCCTCTTCTGACCTCCGCGGCATTGCACGACATGGGTGGACAGATCTGCATGCAGACAGTACATTCGTACACATGAAAAAAAAAAAAAAAAAGATTTTGGTCAGTGTGGGATCACTGTGGTATTGTTGGGCTATCTGGATAAATGTAAATAACTAAGAATCAGACAGATCTTGCTATGATTATTTGGGTCTATTTCTGTATTCCTGAGTTCACCTGTTGGAAAGCTTTGAAAGAGGCTGGTAGATTTCCAATTTGTGCTATGATCTCTCATGACCATTATTCTGATAATCATGGTTTACTGATCGACTTATCCACATGTCCATGGGGCTCCCAGAAATTGTATATTTTTTGATAATAGTCCTAGACATTTTAGTTCATTGATCTCCCTATTAGAGTATAGAGAATCAGTAAATATAGCCAAAGATGAAGAAACATAAAAAATACTTAAATGAAAGAGAATCAAATAATGAAAATGAAAATAATTTTATTGGCAATGTCAAACTAGTTTGCAAAGTGAATTTATGTGGTCCACATTGCTAGTAAGATGGCTCACCAGGTAAAGGCAATTGGTGCCAAACCTGCCAACCTGAGTTCAGTCCCTAGAATCCACATGGTGGGTGGAGAGAACTAACTTGCACAAGTTCTACACACACACACACACACACACACACACACACACACACTAATAAACAAATAAACAAATAAATAAATAAAATTTAATATTTTAAAAAATAGCATAACAGGGCTGTAGAGATGGTCCAGTGGTTAGGAGCACTGGATGCTCTTGCAGAGGACCTGAGTTAGATTCCCAGCACCCACTTGGCAGCTAATAACTGTCTATAACTCCAGTTCTATGGGATGCAACCCCCTTTCCTGACCTCTACAAGCATTGCAAAACATGGAATCACTTACATGAATGCAGGCAATACACTCATAATACAAAAATAAAAATAATAAATAAAATATTTTAAAAATTAAAAAATAGGAAATAGCATAAGTCAGATGCAAAGTGTTTTACTTTATTTTCAAGCCTAGGCATCAGGAGGTCTCTGTTACACTTCTTGCAGGTGTGCCATTGATTTAGATGAAAGTATTGATTATACCAATTTTTTTCAGAGGGAGAATGAGACATATGTATAATACAGTCAACTTACTGCACATGAATAAGAAATTAATCATCAGTCTAGTTCAGTCTAGACTATCTGAATGCCACATACGTAACAAATATCTACTTATAGTGTTAGGATCTCTGGCCCAATGTGATTTGTTACGCATTGAACGAGAGGTGATACAGGCAGGTTGTATTAGGATAGGCCATTTATCTTGAAATCATGTTTCCTTATTCACTGTCTTTTTATCAGTTACTAATATAACCATCTTCTAAAGTCTCATTTTCATGTCCACATAATAAAAGATTCAAATGAGCTATGGGAGGTGTCTTCCAAAGGCACTAATCCTAATTACTTTTCGTAGCTTCTCCTTTGATTAATAACAGTATCACCTTGGAGGCTAAGATTTCATCATAAGAATTTTGATGAACACCAACAATATTAGAGCAAATATTCTTCAACAAAAGTTGAGAAGAAAAGAAAAAAGAGGAATAAGAGTAGGGGAGGGAAGGGAAGAAAGGTGAGAAGAAAGAAGAGATGAGGATAAATTCAGAATTAATTTTTTTGCAGGTGTGTAAAACATTTTAGAGTCATATCTGCTCTCTCTAGCATGTACAAAACTTATGTTAAGTCTCCAGCATAAAAAAGTAAAGGATTATCATGACTTCAACATTCAGCTATGAATTTACTTTGGTTCCTCCAATTTTTATTGACTGACATTTTATTTCCCATAATTTCAGAATATGACCTTACTTAAAATATCAATGCTACTGATCCATGAGGATTGGTGGTCTTTCTCCATCTCTTGGTATCTTCTTCAATTTCTTTTTTTCAATATATTTTAAGTTTTTATTGTACAAGTCTTTCACTTCCTTTGTAGGAAGATCCAGTTTGAAGAATTGGGGGCTAGTTCTCAGCTAGTACCCCTCAGGGCACCATATGGGTGCCTGGGATTTCTCTGACCCCACCCCAGGTAGGAGCAAGCAATGTGGCCCAGGTGCATGATGCTGGGTTAGGCAGCAGTGTGCAGTGACACGGAACTGGGGGTTTGTGATTGGCTCTGGGAGTTGATGTCATTTTGTTTATAAAACCAATCTGTAGCAGGTAATAAATCGAATTCTCCATTACCATCATTACACAGAATTCCTGGCTGTTATTTTTGTGCACATACAGGCCGAAGTAGGCCTGAATTTCATTCAAGTTACCAGTGGGTTGCCAGTGGGTTGGATGGTGGTCCATCAGATCACCAACCTGGATAGCTGGTGTGGGGCTGGAAGGAGATCTATCAAATCAGCATCTGTGAAGTGAATTCTGAATGGGTGTAGGCTGAAGACAGGCAATCAGCCATCAGCCTGAAATTCCTGCCCAGGGGTCAGCAGTCGTTGGGCAGATGGAAAAAGCACCACCAAGGCAGGAAACATTCCGTTGTCCCAGGCTAAGGACCTGAGTTGGAAGTACCTCTCAGGTCGGGTTATGGAAGTAACCCACTGACTTCTGCACCCAGGGGTCAGTTCCCCACAGTGTCCACAAGGCAGGCACTGTGCTCCCCTTCCCTTAGCAGGACTGCGCTGTACCTGCTCATGGCAAAGGAAGCTTCTTACATTCCTTAGATGGAATTATTATTTTTTTCTTTTTAAAAGCCATAAGTCATTTGCATTCTTCTTTTACTTTAAAAATATTTTATTTATTATTTTTATTTTTTATTATTAAACTTTTTCCATAGGTCATACATCATTTCTCAATCCAATCTAGAGTCACTTCCTTTTCCATGCCCCCCACCCCACCCGAGTCCCTGCACTCAGCCATACATGTCCTGCATCTTTTTCTGAGTCTTTCCAGAGTTTTTTTTTCAGTTCTTTTGTTGTTGTTCTTTCCAACTTTTCTTGCTACAGTATATATACATATATATACATAATTATATATACATGCACAACATGTACTTACATACATGCAAGCAATATACACATACACATAAAATAAGGATATAAATAGAAACAACTTTTCTCTTTTTTTATTGATGCTTTGTGTTATTCATACAACATTTTCCAATTCAGTTCAGGCATATATCCCTTTCCCTTACCCCCACCCTCCCACCCCTACCCATCCAGATCATGCATTCTGCCGTAACTTTTACGTTCTTGTCTTTTCTGGTTTTTTTTTTGTTGCTTTGTTTTGTTTCTTTTTTTAACAATAAGTGCATATTTATGAGTACAAGCATCCTTCATGTAAAACTAATTTGCAAGCAGTTGCGCCAAACCCACCGGCCCATGGGGTCCCACCATCCCAGCGGGGGGGGGCGTGTAGGTTCAATCAAGTTGAGCAAATGGGTGTCCCATCTAGATTGCGTTGTAGTTTCAAGCACATCATCATCAGAATCACCTTTCACCCCAAGCGCAGCCCTGACATTCTACTTGTGGCCCCCTCTTCGGCAA
>VZQC01010436.1:1173735-1259789 GCA_009823505.1 Rhizomys pruinosus
CAGATTGTTCCCTAGGCTTAGAAAAGGGGCACAGGTGGATGAGAAGCAAAACAGTCTACTTTCTCTGGAGCTGTTGTCTTGGTCTCTAGTCAATTCTGGCTGTTTTCTTTCATGGGCTGACAGCTTGTCCAGGCATAACCTTTCGATCCTACTAATGAAGCACATGCAATTAGATATATAGATATTTAAACAGTATAATATATAGCCTTTTGATCCTACTAATGAAGCACACGCAATTAGATATATAGGTATTTAAACAGTACTAATTGTTATGGTAGGTTACTTTGGTATAGACACAGATCTAAAATGAAGATAGGTTACCAAAAACAGAAAAACTAAGAGTGAGTCTTAAAAAAACTTCATTACTTATCGTGTTTGACTTCTTCTTATTAAAAAGCATTGTTCCAATCCAGTGCCCTAACATCAAAAGTCAAAGAGCAGCCATTGGTGTAAATTTTTTTATGTTAATCTCAGAAAACAAATCATCTTTTCTTTGGGAAAAATTTAATTGCATTTTTTCCCATTGATATCCTGGTGTACACCGCCTGTAGCATTTTTGTATACAAATAACAAACATACTGAGAAAGAAATCAGAGAAACAATCCCATTCATTACACCCTCAAAAACATCTTTAAATAAATTATCAAAGAATTGAAAGAGATGTACAATGAAAACTCAATATGTATTTTAAAAAGAAATTGAAGAAGATACCAAGAGATGGAGAAAGACATACAATCCTCATTGGTTAGTAGGATCAATACTGTGAAAATGGTCATCTCATACAAGCAATCTATAAATTTAATAGAATGTCCATTAAAATTCTCCTGATACTCAGGAACAGCATGGGGATTAAACCAGAACCCTGCCCACTGCAGCAGCATCTCCCCACATAAGGAATTAAGCCCAAATTGCACTACTCACACTCTGGACCAGCCTAGTGAGATATCCAGAACACATTCACTCTGCTGCCACCTCTCTGCTAGCAATGGTTGTCCAGCTCACACACTGGGCAAGCCCAGAATCACCCCTGTCCCTCCCATAAAAAACAAAGGTAAGAATCTGAACCACCAACAGAAAGCAATGAAGACAATAACAAAAACAGAATCAAGCTTATGCTCAAATGGGCATGCAAGAATGTCATATCAGACACAGAACTAACAAAAGTCCATATACCCAGGTCATGTCACAAAAATACAATTATGTTCCCATCAAATTCCAATAGCCCTACAGAACTGATTACAATGAGAAGTATCCAAAGGGACACCAGCACACAAAAAGAAATATAGACATAACCAAAAAAATCCAAGAACTTTAAAGACCACACAGACACCTCCAGGAATGCAAAGAGAATGAGAATAAACACCTCATTGAAGCATAAGAAAATGCAAATATATGGCTGAATAAAATGTCAAAGAGAATTCATGATTTGAAAAGTGAATATGCGGGGCTGGAGAGATAGCCTAGCGGTTAAGAGCACCGACTGCTCTTGCAGAGGAGCCGGGTTCGATCCCCAGCACCCACATGGTGGCTAAGAACCATCTGTAACTCCAATTCCAGGAGAACTCCAGTTCCAGGGGAATCCGAGACCCTCTTCTGACCTCCGTGGCATTGCACGACACAGGTGCACAAACCTACATGCAGAGAGTACATTCATACACATACAAAAATAAATAAAATTAAAAAAAAAGAAAAGTGAATATGCAAGATAGAAATAGTGGAAAAAACTTAGCTTAGATGAAGATGGAATTGAAAAACACAGTTAGAAAGGACAGGATAAAATCCCCTGGAATTGGAATTACAGACAGTTGTTAGCTGCTGTGTAGGTTCAAGCAATTGGAGAAGGAAAAAAAGAAAACCTTCCCATTCAAAATACCCCCCCCAAAAGTAAAATACCTAGGAACAAACCTCACCAAAGACCCTAAAACTCTGTACTCATCCTCCCACAGAGAAACATGCACATTTATGTTTATTGCAGCTCTATTTACAATAGTGAAGAACTGGAAGCAACACAAGTGTCCCTCAACCAAAAAATGGATAAAGAAAATGTGGTACATATACACAATAGAGTTCTGTGCAGTGGTAAAGAAAGAAGACATAATGACCTTGGCAGGAAAATGGATGTAACTAGAAGATATTATGCTAAGTGATGTGACACAGTCCCACAAAAACAAATAACATATGGTGTCCCTCATTTGTCGATCATAGCATCAAATCTCTATTTGTAAGGCAAACTGAATAATTCTTTTTTTTCCTTTTGTTTTTAGTAAATACAATACTTGATGTTACTTATCAACTTGCCATGTAATGTAGGAATGTAAAGTAATATTTTTTTTTTACCTGCATGCAGCTCTACTGTCAAAATTCAAATCCCTAAACACATTTTGGAATTAACCAATAGTTTATTTTCAGATATCATAATCTTGGTATATGTGTGGCATGTTTATATGCATGTTTTGGAATGACACACACTGGAAGGAACAATAAGAACAAAAAAGACTGGATCAAAGAACTGACTGAAAGAATAAACTTCTGTCCAAAACAGTAAACTTCTGCATTGAAAAATTTTAAAAAGACTGAGAAAAAGATGAAAAGACATGTATGGCATAATGCATGAGCTCTGGTGGGGTGGGGGGCAAAGAAGGGGGAATGCGTGGAAATTTGACTGAGAAATGTTGTATGAAATGCACAAAAATTCAATAATAACCTGGTTTTGAAAAAAAAAAGACACAATCAAGTTATCCACAGAATGAATCAAATAAAAAGCAATGGCAACTCTTTGCTATTGTGAAATGAGCTGCAATAAACATTGATGTGCATGAATCTTTGCAGTAGGATGAGTATTGTGGGTATATACCCAGAAGTGGTATGGCTGGGTCAGGTGGTAGGCTCATTTTGAGTCTTTTAAGGGTTCTCCACACTGCTTTCCACAGTGGTTGTATGAGTTTACATTCCCACCAACACTGGATGAGTGTTGCCCTTTCCCCACAACCTCTCCAGAATTTGGTGTCTTCTGTTTTCTTGATCTTAGCCAGTTATATAGGAGTGAGATGATACTTTAAAGTGGCTTTAATTTGCATTTCCTTGATTATTAACAATGTTGAACACTTTTTAAGATGTTTCTTAGCTATCTTTACTTCCTCATTGGTGAAGTCTCTGTTCATCTCTTTACTCCATCTTTTGAGTGAGTCATTTTTTTCTTCTTTGGTTTTTGAATAGTTCATTTATTCTGGATGTTAATGCTCTGTCTGATGGAACCAACCCACATGCTCATCAACTAATGACTGGATAACAAAAATGTGGTACATCTATACAATGGAGTTCTATGCAGTGGTAAAGAAAAATGATATCATGAAATTTGCAGGTAAATGGATGGAACTTGAAGCCATCATGCTAAGTGAAGTAACACAGTCCCCCCCAAACAAACAAGGAATGGTTTCTCTCATTTGTAGATGCTAATACCAAATTCCCCAATAGAAAGAAAAGCTGGGCAATGTTATTGTTATATTTCTTTCTATCTGAAAGCAACTGTGATGTTATAATGTTAATAATTTAATGAGACCTAGAATTAACTTACCACCTACTTTCAGGCATGGTAATTAATGTACATGAGTGTAAGGTATATATTCATATTTTAGAGCAATATAAAATTAAAAGAAAAATCTGAACCCCTGAACATAATAAAAAAAGAAGGGATGTATGGATGAAACTGATAAATGTACACCAAGTTGGTTACTTACAGCAGGATGCTTTGGTGTATGATTTTACAGTAGGATCAATATAGATGTGATGTTGCAGACATTTCAAAAGCCTCAAAGAAAGACCGTGTAATTTTGTTCAGAACTGTGGAATTTTGGGGGGATCTTTTTGAGATAGGGTCTCCCTGTAGCCCCAGCTGTCCTGGAACTCACTCTGTAGATCAGGCTGGCCTTGAACTCACAAAGATATGCCTGCCTCTGCCTCCAGAATGCTATGGAATTTTTAACCGCAAAGAAATCATACACGTTTAACGACCTAGACATGTTCAGCAGTTTTAAGTTTTAAACAATGTTTATATGCATGAAACATCTTTTGACCCTATAAATATGTACAAATTTATATTTGTATATGTCAGCCAAAATAAATTAAATAAAAAAGCAATAGCAAAAGTGGAAGGTAAATTTGGAAAATTGGACTGCTAAAAAGGAATATGATATAGACTTTACAATATTTGTTACCCCCCCCTTTTTCCAGAATGGTCTCTGAGCCCTGAGTGGGAAATTTAATATAGGAATGCAGTCCAGGGACCCAAACTCTGTAGACTCTTACTCTCTATGCTTTGATCAATTGTGGCCTTTTTGTATTCATTGCCCTCTGTTACATGAGGAAGCTTTGCTGATCAGAGGTTAGAGAGGCATTAGTATTCTCTCCACTCTTTGGTCCACTACTATGTTCCATGAGCCTTAGCAGTAGATGTGTCACTTAAGGTTGGGCATCTCACAGATTCTTATTCTCTTTTGTGACCAATTACGGAATGCTGTAATAGATTCCATCTGATGCAAATGAAGCTTTTTTGATGAGTAATGACTGGTAGAAAGATTATAAGAGCCAGGAAAAGAGGTATATAACCATATGTAAAGAGAGTTTTACAGGCTCCTGGGAGATTTCTCATATAAATCTACAGCAATAATGTGAGCACACACAAGATCCATGCAAACTCAAGAAACAAATATCCAGCATATAATTGGGGAACTGGGCAGCAGACCACAACCCTAGCAAAATAATTATTGACAGCTGATTACTACTGGGTAAGGAAAAACTGATCTTTAAAGGAGTTATTCCAGATAGGCTGACTAGACTACAGTGGATGAACCCAGGGATATCTGGGTATGAAAGCTTGATCAGATAGCCCTTAACATATGACAGAATGCATGAAATCTAGGGTGGGGCTTGGGGGTTTCAGATAGAAGAGAATATCTAAAAATGATTAAGATTTATTTTATGAAATGCATAACAGATCTATAAAAATATACATTCAAATATAGAAATGGATTATGCAAGATCTGTAGGAAACCGGGAGAAGACCAAATTTATGAATTACAGGCACAGAAGGAGAGAAATCTCAGATCAATGGTACTGACCAGTAATTCAACAGGATTATAGGGAAAAAAAAATCCCTAAATTAACAAAAGACATAGCCATAGAGATACAAGATACACAGAACACCAAATAGAAAGAACCAGAAATGAAACACTACACATATAAAGTAAAAACACTAAATATACAGGACAAAGAGAGCATACTGAAAGCTAGAATAGAAAAATAAGTTACATACAAAGGAAACAAAAAAGACAAACAGCTGATATTTCAATGCAAATTTTAAAAGCAAGAAGATAAGAACCTAGAGCAATGTATTGTGAATTCTAAAACACCACAGAGGACAACCCAGATGAATTAACCCAGAAAAACTATCTACAATAGTCACAGGAGGATAAAAAAAAAAACTTCCTTGACATAAACAGGCTGAAAGAATCCATATCCATCAAGTCAATCCTTCAGAAAATACAAGAAACAAGTGCACAGTGGTTAGATCAGGGACCTGCCAGGACCACTTGAAGCACAGGAGATTTGCCTCAGAGGGATCCCCCTGAGGGTGACCCAAGAAACAGATCTCAGAGGAACAATTGAAGACTTATTCGGAGAAATTAAAGAATATAAACAAGTCGGAGAAATAAGGAAAGAGAATGAAAAACTCAAGAAGGACCTAGAGGGAGACAATGACAAACTTCAGAAAGAACTAAAGGGCAAAAATGACAAACTCCTGAAGGAAGTGGAAACACTGAAAAAGGAAGCCAACCAGCAAAGTAAGGAGCACCAAGAAGAGATTGAGAAGCTCCAAAAAGAAATGGAAATACTAAAGAAATCACAGGATGAAATGAAAAAGGAAATAGAACACTCATCCAATAAAGAGGAAAGGAATGGAAAAAGCCTCAGAAATAGAATGGAGGAATCAGAACAAGGGATAACAGACACAAAAGATAGCACAGAACAACTAAGAAGCTCAAATAAAGATTATAAAAAATTTAAAAATACACAAAAGTGGAACAACCAGGAAACATGGGACACTATGAAAAGATCAAACCTCCGCATCATAGGAATAAAGGAAGAAGAATCCCAACAGAATAGTATGGATCAGATCTTCAAGAGAATAATAGATGAAAATTTCCCCAAACTAAAAAAAGACAAACACATGCAAATACAAGAAGCACATAGAACTCCAAACAGACAAGATCAGAAAAGAAATTCCCCATGCCATATCATAGTTAAAATGCTAGATGCCCAAAAAAAGACAGAATTCTGAAAGCTACAAGAGAAAAACAAGTCACATTTGAAGGAAAATCCATCAGAATTGCGACTGAATTCTCAGCACAAACCATGAAAGCAAGAAGAATATGGAGCAAAGCATTCCCAGTGTTAAAAGACAATGGATGCCAACCCAAGTTAATATACCCAGCAAAAATGTCTATTATAGTTGGAGAGAGAAAAATATTCCATAACATAAACAAAATGATAGAATACATGTCTGGAAAACCAACCCTTCAGAAAATACTTGAAGCAATTCAAAAGACAGAAGAGAGGAGCAACCATCCCCAAGCACCTAGAAAGAGAAATCAATAAAAGCATAATTGCAAGAAGTAGAAACCTAAACCCAAACCTCACTTACCCGTGATGAAATGTTGATGTAAGTGACGGAGCCATGCATCAGCTCACCTGAGACAGCTATAGCAGCCCTCTAATTTTCAAGTATAGAAAATGTGGTACATCTACACAATGGAGTACTACTCAGCGGTAAAGAAAGATGACATCATGAACTTTGCAGGTAAAAGGATGGATGGAACTTGAAGCCATTATGCTAACTGAAGTAACAGCGTCCCAGAAAAACAAGTGGC
Organism: Rhizomys pruinosus; assembly: GCA_009823505.1. Classification (NCBI taxonomy): domain Eukaryota; kingdom Metazoa; phylum Chordata; class Mammalia; order Rodentia; family Spalacidae; genus Rhizomys; species Rhizomys pruinosus. Next base: position 1,180,662 of record VZQC01010436.1, read on the forward strand.
CAATAGTCTCCCTCATTTGTGGATGCTAACACCAAATCCCAGACGAAAGGTAAGCTGAACAACATTATTGTTATATTTCTGTTTATCTGAAACCAACTATGTTGTTATAATGTAAATCTCTTAATGGGCTCTAGAATCGATCCACCACTTACTTTCAGACTCTTTAATTACTGTATATGAGTAAAAAGTATGTATGCATATCTTAGAGTAATATAAAATTAACGGAGGAAAATGTGAATTCCTAAACATACAAAAAGACTGAGAGAAAGATTCAGGACAGTTATGGCAGAGTGCATGATCTGGGGTTGGGTGGGGGGAGAAGAAAGTGGAATATGTCTAAACTGAACTGAGAACTGATGTCTGAAATACACAAAACGTCAATAAAAGCATTTAAAAAAGAAAATTAAATAGTTACTCTAAAAGGCCTGCTAGTCCTCTTCACTAAAGGAAGATTGCGCAAATCCCCCTGACCAGTTGTATACCACTGCTGATGGACCTTATCAAAGGGTGGTTAGTCCCTGTTTCAAAATATGGTCCTTCAACTTACCACACCCAGCCATAAAGTGATTGCTGTTCTGCAAACAATAGAGGCCCTTACTGGAAAAATGTAAGTTCCAAACCTTTGTAAAACCTACCATACCTATTCAACTTTCATGACTCTATTTCCACATACAAACATACCCAAACTCCACTGCTGCTTAATGGGTTTGGCTTCTGCCAACTCCTGCAACCTGTTTGCCACCCCTCATTGGTTATAAAATAAAGGTCAATCTAGATAGTGGAGGCGGGTTGCTTTCTTTTCTACTTGTGACTTGTATTCTTAACATATGGCAGCATACATTCATTTTATTTATACAGTGATATGTGTTACTTAAATGTATACAAATTAATCATTTTCTGTGTACATTTCCTCTTCGTATTTTTCTCCTTTAATTGTATGATTCAAATATTATTGTATTCCAACTTAAAAAAAAAGAAATCCCTAAAGAACAGTTGCATGTACTGCAATTTCTCCTTGCATTAATGATTCTAATAACACTCAAGTCTATCATTAATATTAATCATTTCATAAATACCATTTTGTTGTATGAAATCAGCTATGACATGAATGAAAAATTAAACTATGTATTCATTTACCAAACATAGACTATCTGTTAGAACTCAAGAACATTTCTACCTATGAGGAGAAATTTTACATTATTCATTTTATAGTTTTATTTATGAAATCAGCCCTGATGTAAAAATTTTAATAAGTAATTTTATATTTGACCATGTAATATTTAATGAATCATTATATATCTCATTTATTATGCTTGCTTTGGAGATAATTCAGTGAACTCAACAATACATAACTAAGTATGAAAATACTTCCAGATAATAACAGAAGTTACAAAAATTAAAACATGCTAAAAGATATACTTTAATGATTAAGGGCTCATTTTGATTTAACTATCTAGGTAGATTTCATGAAGTGGGCAAACCTGAACCATGACAAAATTAAAGACAAGGTCAAGAAAATAATTGGAACATCATGAACTTTGTAGTAGGATCGAAAAGTTATTCCTGGACAAACTGTCAGCCCATGAAAGGAAACAGCCAGAATTGACCAGAGTCCAAGACAACAGCTCCAGAGAGAGGGTACTGTTTTGCTTCTCATCCACCTGTGCCCCTTTTCTAAGCCTAGGGAATAATCTGCGGAAGAGGGGGCATGGTAGATTGTAAGGGCTGCGATTGGGGTGAATGGTGAAACTACAGCAATGTAGTCTGGACACTCATTTGATCAACTTGATTGAACATACAACCCCTCACCCCCCGCTGGAAGGTGGGGCTGTGGGGGTTTGGGCACAACAGCCTGCAAATTGGTTTTACATGAAGGATGCTTGTACTCATGGATTATCACTTATAGCTAAAACATGAAAAAAATAGTGAGAGTTATGGCAGAATGCATGATCTGGGTTGGGGTGGGGCGGGGAGGGAAAGGGAAATATGCCTGAACTGAATTAGAAAATTATGTATGAAATGCACAAAGCATCAATAAAAAAATGTAAAAAATATAATAATAATAATTGGAATTTAGCCAGGCAGTAGTGACAGCAAATCCAAAAACCTTGAAATGGCACAACATTTGGCATATTGTTTTTGGTATTTTGGGGACAGATTCTCTCTTTAGGCCCAGCTGACCCGGAGCTCACTATGTACACCAAGCTGGCCTTGAACTCACAGAGATCCACCTGCCTCTGCCTCTTTATTCTCACCATGAGATCTTATTTCTGAGTCATTCACTAGATAGCTTACTATTCAATACAACTATCCAATAATCAATCCAACAAATAAATATAACAACAAAAATGAGGAAATTTTGTAAGATTTTTCACATCATGAACAAATAAAAGTATATTCATTTGTGGATATACATGTGATCAAAGCCTTTTCTTTGATTAAGGACTTAGTGCTCTGCATAATGACCCTACTAACCACTATAATACTTTGCACACTTATATAAAATTATCTCTTTCATATTGAACCACAACTTTTAAAAAATCTTTCTGTAAATATGAGGGGAGAAAGCATGACTTTCTATTATTGCTTTTTTTTTTCCCAAAACATCATCCATGAATCAGGTTTCTTATCATCACATCTTGTAACTGATTGCAAAGAGTCTCAATCACCACTCAATAATTACTTCAATAAAACTTCACCTAAACAAAACCTTTAAGTAACTCAAATACACAGAAAAATCAGATAATTGTTTATCATGTTTACCTCAATTTCAATAAATTTCCATTATCTTTACTACTTTCAAAATGTTAACCTTATTTTTATAAGATAATATTCTCTGTCTACCGCTTTCTCCTGTTTCTTTCTCTCTCATTGAAGTTCTCACATCTTATTGACTTATCTATATCAGAGCAAAATTTAACACAGCAGTCCGAAAGCACTTATCCTTACAAAGATCTACTTGCATATCTGGACCCTGCAATTGTTTGATAGGCTGACTGGCAAGATTTCCCTACAGATATAAAGTCATGTGAAGACACTTGTATATGAATTGACCATCAGTGAAATTTGGATAAACACCTGAACTTGCATGAAAATTGGGAACTTTGATAGGCAGAAGGCAGAAGATTCCTATGCAATTGACGTTCAATAAAAATGAATGGTGTGCTCCTAGCTCACATGAGCAGAATACATCTTAAATGGAGTCTCACAAATAATTTATAGAAGAATTAAGTGGATTCATTATGACATTACTGGGAGAGCACTCCTGGAAGATTTGATTGTATCTGGTTTTCTCCTGACTCTGCTGGTGACAGCATTTTTCTTCACTGATTTACTTTGTGGTCCCACCCTGTAATAAATCTTAGTATTGACTACAACTGTATATTAAAACCTTACAGAAAAAAAAAAAAAAGGAATTAGGAGGAATCTGAAGGGACCCAAAATACAATGCAATTAAATTACCATATTTTTAAAGCAAACAAGGTGACTCTAGAACACACTTGAATGATTTTCAGTAAGCACACAACTCAATTACCAACAGCAAAACTTCATGAATATTCAATAGTCACCATGAGCAATTAGTACATCACAGCCATAAATCAGCATATTTTCCCAGAGATAAGGTAATGGTGGATAATTCACCAAGGAAATAAAGCCCTAAAGGCAAGGTGCCAACTTAATAGAACTGTATGTTGGCCACGATATGTATGGGATTGTGAAAGCTTCTGGGTGTAGCCTTTTAAAGATATGGATTTTTTTATGAAAGGAAGCATAAATGACCTGCATAGCTAAATTCACATAAATTTAAATATTTTAACAAGAGTAAAAGTTACTTTACCTCTTCTTTTTTAATTCTCAACTTGTTAAGGAAACATACAGGTTGCTGTCTCTATTTTAGCATACATGAACATACTGACTATTAATTTTTGTGATTCTGGCTGCCTTTGTAAGTTCTTAAAGTTTTTATTCTGATTCACTAAAGCCCTCTAAGGCAGAGGCAATCCAGTGATACTCTAGCTCCAAAACAAATGTCACATTCCCCGAATCTATCATTCTTAACTTGTCAGCAGTTTCAGTCCAATTTGTTATACTGATATGAAAGTTAAATGCTGAAAACATAATAGCCCAGGAAGACATGATTCTTCTATACTGGCTTGAAAGATTTTACCATTTAAGCAAGTAAGTGACTCAATTTAGACAGCATTATTATAATTTACTCTAGTAACCAAGAACAATCGTCAAAATTTTGATTTACCATAGTCTAAATGAAATCTCTTTACTTTTTTTTTTCCCCACAGCTTTTGGTCACTTACAGAGTTAACTTTATAAATACAAACTGAGAGTGGTCTCTGACATACATGTGCTAAAAATCATTTCATTATCATTTTTTTTCTGAATTGGAATCCTTTGAATATCTAAACATCTGGTAACAACCAAGCCCATGTGATGATAATTCCATCAGAATGGCCAAAATTATTGGTCAACTTCTACTTGTACTGGATAACACAAGTAACCCCAAGGGAATAGATTACTGCTAAGTGTAATTTTCTACCTATTCTGATCTAGTCTTTGTTCTCATCATACACAAAGAGCCACAAAAGTGTTTCTTGCTAAAAACATATTAAACATTTATTGACAAGGAAAAGTAATTATAAATTATATGTTCCATTTTACATTAGTTAAAATTGAATCATCTTTTATAAGTTTTATCCTTGAACTTAACCATAAATTCCCCAGAAATACTAGCATGATGAAACAATTTCAGGTTGTTATACATTTAAAGCATGAAAAATATTTCCTGTCATTCACAGAAACAATGAAAATGAGTTTTACATGAGCCATTTTTCAGGTACTAAAATCTTCAAGACAATTATCAAAACATCACATCATACCTAAAATATATACAATGTTTATGTTCATACATATGTGTTAAAAACAAATTTCATCCACATTTTTATTAAAACCTTTTTTTATTGAGCACATTTCCCACAACATTTCTTAATCAAATTTAGACTCATTCCCCCGCCCATGCCCACCACTCATGCTCCCCTCCCCCATCAGACCTCATGGATTCTGTCATACACAAATCCTGTCTTGCATCATTTTCTCAGTCTTTTATGACCTTTTCAGTGCACAGGTTTACTGTTTTGGTCAGTTCTTTGAATAGGTTTTTCTCTCTCTTTTTTGTTCCCATTTGATTTTATATTATTCCCCAATATGCATACATATACTCCACACATAAATCAAAGTTACAAAATCTGAAAATAAACCATAGGTTAATTCCAAAGCACATTTAGAGATTTACATTTTATCAGAGTTGCATGCATGTAAAAAGAAGTATAACTTTACACTCTCTCTTTTTCTAGAATATGAATATTAGTATTCCTACAGGATAGAACACACCATAGAATTACATAAGGATAAATTATAAATGGTTGTAACAAATATCAATAAAAAGAGAAAATATTATTTTACAAAATATTTTTAGCTGTTAAATATAATCCCTTTTTTTAACCAAAAGATGTCATGTTTTCCCCAAGGAAGTGCTTGAGGTTCCTCCTAGGCAAACCCAAGCAACCATCCATCCTGTCCCTATGCTCTACACTGGGGTCCCTCCCCCCCATGGTCACCAAATGACATCCAGCAAGCATGTGTCCCGTCTTGATCTTCCTGCACTGGCCTCCATGACACAGCATGGGTAGTTAAACAATGGCAGTCTACTCTCTGAAGAGGCTGAAATCTCAGTAGCCACTCAGCCCACACACTGGGCATCTCCATAGTCTCCATCTGGCATTGAAGGTTTGAAGGATTCTCAAATTTTATATCTGAAATACAATTTCTCAGACCTTATTGATTATTTATTTCTGGTTATACTTTGCTTTTTGGATGCTTAAGGCCACACAGTCAGCCCAGATTAACCAAGGTTTCCGTTTTCTCAAGGTCAATTGAGGATCTGGTCCTCAAGGGTCACTTGGGTTTTTTTTTGGGGGGGAGGGGTAGCCCCTGGCTCCTTTTGGTTTTTCGTCACAGTTAGGTCTTGCTAGACCAGGCTTCTCTCTTTGAAGCATGAGCAGACTTTCCTCTTTTAGGGTACACACTGGCTGGAGTCCCATCCGTGGATCTCCAAGACCTCCCCACACAGGGAAGACTGGTGACTCACAATTGCAGGGCACTTCAGGAGATGCCCCTATGCATATTCCCCTGAGACTTAGTTGACATCTGAGGGCAAGGAACAAATTTATCCGTTAAGTCCCTCGGCCAAATTGGTATGGGCATTAAGTATGGTCATTAAGCACCCAGAAAGGCTAAGTTACACCAGCCTGATACATCACACCTATACTAACATTCTTAGTTCTCTTTCTAACCCTTCCGCATTGGCACCCTCACATAACTTCCCACTGGAATGTATGCATTCTCTCATTTGTTTTTAGCCTATCAAATGAAGTTAGAGTCTCCTGATGTCCCCCAGTGCAAGTTCATCCATTAGGGTCTAGTCAGCCTACCTAGAGTCACTCTCTTAAACAAATGCAGCTATTTTTCACCCAGTATTAATCAATTATTCAATACTTTTTTGGCTAAGATTGAGTCCTGATGACCCTTTCTGCAGTTCTGTGCTAGGTTTTTGTATGCTATTGTAAACATATCCAAATCATTTGTTTGGAGAGTGGAGAGGTCATAGATCTTAGAGAAAAATCCAAGGCAGTCACAACCCTAGACAAATATAATTTCTTAGTATGTGCTAAATAAAGATCCTTGTATTTATAGACAAGTATGCCAGTCACCACTCATCAAAGAAGCTTATTTTGCAACTGACAGAATTACAGTGTTCCACAACTGGTCAGTCACACACAGAGATTAAGTGTCTGTGAAGTGCCCACCCCTACATATCTGCAATAGAACCTCTACACCTAGGAGTCATGGAAGATAGTGGGACAAGGAGTAGAGAGAACATTATTCTGTCTCTCAAGTCTCATCAAGGAAACTCCCTCATGCAACTGACAGCAATGATCCCAGGACTCAGGGACCATTGCAGCAGTGGGGCCAGAAATATTGTAAGAGCCAGAAGACGAGGTGCATGACCATATAGAAATGGAATCTTACTGGCTCCTGGGGACCTTGCTCATATGAAATTAAACCAGTGGTAACAACATGCTCAAGACCCATACAAACTCAAGCAGACAAAAACCAAATACTGGTACATGTCCCAGAACTGGTGTTCTTATCTGAGGCCACACTCTTAAGGAAAACTGATTCCTCCTTTCCCAGCAGCTATACTAAGCCTATAGTTCCTTAGCTAGAAATGGGACTTCAGGACCACATCCCTGCTCCACACTGAGAAACACATGAATGCATAGGGGTTTGGAGATGGATCTGGGACCAGGGAACAATTAGGAAAAGGGAGTGTATGATGAAAATACATTCTATGCAACTCACGAGTAATATAAGTGTTTAAGATGACAACAATAAGAAATCTTTCAAAAGATAAAAATATAGATTGAGAATATTTTACTAAAAATTTCATAGCTCTACATACATAAGCTCTATCCATTGTTTCACTGATTGTTATAAATGCCTAGTACCAAATCCTGAAAATTTCTTCCATAATTAATATTTTAAGCTGTTATATATTTTGTGTAAAGAGAGTAGCATTTATATCTTTAAAATATCTCTGGTATAAGAGAAGAAAATTATTTTGTTTCTTCCCTGCAAGAATCCTTCATTAGGTCCTCTCCTCTTAGTATAAACTAGATTGAAAATTATCCATCATAGCCTTTGACTAAGAAATCTGGAGAAGTTTATTGATTTAAAACAAGACACAGAAGCCATTGCAGATCATTCTTTATTAAGATAAGACTCGGTGAACAACCAAGCAGTACCAAAAAAAAAAAAGAAAATGAAACATTGATCGAAAGTATATTTTAATCTTTCCTTAATATTTTTAAGATATTTTATTGGCATTTTGTGTGTTTCATACATCATTTTTCAGTTCAATTTAGACATAGTCCCCTTTCCCTTCCCTACACCCTTTTCCAGTTCATGCATTTTGTCATACTTGTCCTGTATCTTTCTCTCAGTTCTTTTACAGTTTTCCTCTGCAAATGTTTATTGTTTTGGGCAGAATTTAACTATATCAGTCCATTCTTTGACCCAGTCTCTATGTTGTTGTGGTTCCCTTGCTTGTATTGCTCAAAAATATGCTTATATAAACGTCATATATGTACCAGAGTTTTGTCCTCCAAGAATAAACTGTATGTTGACTCTGATATATGTTTAGGAGTTCACATTTTCCCTTTAATTTTATATTACTCTAAAATATGAATATATACCTTCTACCCATATACATTAATTACCATGTCTGAAAGAAAGTGGTAAGTTAATTCTACAGCTCATTAAGATATTCACATTATAACATCACAGTTGCTTTCAGATAGAAAGAAATATAACAATAACATTGCTCAGCTTCCTTTTCAATTGGAGGATTTGGTACTAGCATCCACAAATGAGGGAAAACATTCCCCAATTTTTTTTTCTGACTGTATAACTTTACTTAGCATAATGGCTTCTAGTTCCCTCCATTTACCTGAAAAGTTTATGATGTCAACTTTCTTTACCACTGCATACAACTCCATTATGTAGATATAACACATTTTTTTATCCACTCATCTGTTGAGGGGCATTTGGGTTGGTTCCAGCTCTTGGCTATTGTGAAGAGAGCTGTAATAAACATAGATGCACTTGTATCTTTGCAGTAGGATGAGTCTTGTGAGTATATCCCCAGGAGTGGTTTGGCTGGGTCAGGTGGTAGCCTCATTTTGAGCCTGTTAAGGGTTCTCCACACTACTTTCCACAGTGGTTGTAAGAGTTTACATTCCCCCCCCCCAAAAAAAAAAGTTTACATTCCCACCAGCAGTTGATGAGTGTTCCGCTTTCCCCACAACCTCTCCAGCATTTGATGTCTTTTGTTCTCTTTGTTTTATTATGTTCAGGGGTTCAGATTTTTTTCTTTTAATTTTATATTACTCTAAAATATGAATATATACCTTCTGCCCATGTACATTAATTACCATGCCTGAAAATACATGGTAAGTTAATTCCAGGACTCATTAAGATATTCACATTATAACATTACAGTTGTTTTCAGATAGAAAGAAATGTAACAATAACATTGCTCATCTTTTCTTTCAATTGCGGGATTTGATTCTAGCATCCACAATGAGGGAAACCATTCCCCGTTTTTGTTTGTTCATTCATTTGTTTGTTTCTTTTTAGGACTGTGTTACTTCACTTAGCATAATGGCTTCAAGTTCCATCCATTTACCTCCAAATTTCATGATGTTATCTTACTTTATTGCTCCATTGTGAGGATGTAGCACATTTTTGTTATCCATTCATCAGTTGAGGGGAATTTGGGCTGGTTCCAACTCTCTGTTATTGTGAAAGGAGCTGCAATAAACATAGGTGTGCATGTATCTTTGCAGTAGAATGAGTCTTGTCGATATATACCCAAAACTGGTATGGCTGGGTCAGGTGGTAGGCTCATTTTGAGTCTTTTAAGGGTTCTCCACACTGCTTTCCACAGTGGTTGTATAGAGTTTACATTCCAAGCAGCAGTGGATGAGTGTTCCCCTTTCCCCACAACCTCTCCAGCATTTGGTGTCTTTTGTTTTCTTGATCTTACCCAGTCTTATGGGAGTGAGAGGATATCTTATAGTGATTTTAATTTGCATTTCCTTAATTATTAACTATGTTGAACACTTTTTAAGATGTTTCTCTGCCATCTTTACTTCCTTACTCATGAAGTTTCTGTTCATCTCTTTGTTCCATCTTTTGAGTGAGGCATTTGTTGTCTTAGTTCTTTGTTTTTTTGAGTAGTTTATATATTCTGGATGTTAATGCTCTTTCAGATGTATGAGCGATGCAGGTTTCCTCCCACTCTGTGGGTTTCTTCTTCACTTCCTTGATATTTTCTTTTGCTGCACAGAAACTTTTGAGTTTGATGAGGTCCCACTTGTCATCTTATTTCCTGTGCAGCTGCTGTCTGATTTAGAAAGTCTTTTCCTATAGATTGTTGCCAACTTTTTTTCTATCACCTTCAGAGTTTCAGGTTTCATGTTGAAACCTTTGATCCACATGGAATTGGTTTTTGTACAGGGTGAGAGGTAGGGCTTTAATTTTGTTCTTCTACAAATGGTGATCCAATTTTGCCAGCACTATTTGCTGAAGATGCTATCCTTCTTCCATTGAGTATTTTTTGCCACTTTGTCAAATATGAAGTGGCTGAAATTGTATGAGCTCAAGTTTGGACCTTCAGTTTTGTTCCATTGGTCAACGGGTCTGTTTTTGTGCCAGTAGCAGGCTGTCTTTATGACTATGGCCATGTAATATAGTTTGAAGTCTGGTAAAGCAATCCCTCCTGTATTGCACTTTTCACTCAGGGTTGCTTTAGCTATTTGGAGTCTTTTGGTTTTTTTCCATATGAATTTAAGGATTTTTTTTCTAAGTCTGTGAAGAAACTCATGGGGATTTTGATTGGGATTGCATTGAATCGGTATATAAATTTGGGTAAAATGATCATTTTTAATATATTAATTTTTCCAATCCATGAGCATGGGAGATCTTTCCATTGTTTCATGTCATTTTCAATCTCCTTCTTCAGGGGTTTATTTTATATATATATAATATCATACCTGAGTTGGCTATGATATCATCAAAACTGGGTATCTTGGGTGGGCCGGACGTTAGGCAATTTTGTAGGCCTGAGTCTGTCAAAACTGTTCCTTCCACTCTTTTTTAAAATATAAACATTTTTATTGAAGTTTTATGCATTTCATACATTTTTTAATCCACTTTAGACTCATTCCCCTTCCCATCACCCACCACATCTAAGTTCATGCATTTTGTCATACATGTCTTGCATCTTTTTCTCAGATGTTTTAAAGTTTTTCTATGCCAAGATTTATTGTTTTGTGCAGAAGTTTACTATTTCAGTCAGTTCTTTGACCCAGTCCTTTTGTTGTTGTTTTTCCCTCCAATTTGTATTGCTCCAAAATATGCCCATATACACATCATACCTATACCAAAATTACATCTGAAACTAAATTGTATGTTAGTTCCAAAATATGTTTAGGAATTCACATTTTCCCTTTAATTTTCTGTTACTCTAAAATATGCATACATACCTTCCACACATATACAAAAATTACAAACTTTGAAAATAAGTGGTAGTTTAATTTTAGAAACCATTAAAGGATTCACATTATAAGAACACAGTTGCTTCTAGATAAATGGAAATACAACATTTATATTGTTCAGGTTACCTTACAACTTGGGAATTGGTGCTAGCATCCACAAATGAGGGATACCACTCATTGTTTTTCTGGGACTGTGTTACTTCACTTAGCATAATGTCTTCTAGTTCCATCCTTTTACCTGCAACATACATGATGTCATCTTTCTTTACCACTGTATAGAACTCCATTGTGTAGATGTAGCACATTTTCTTTATCCACTTGTTGGCTGAGGGGCACTTGGGGTGCTTCTAGCTCTTCACTATTGTGAAGAGAACTGCAATAAACATGGGTGTACATGTATTTCTGTGGTAGGATGTCTTGTGAGTATATACCCAGGAGTGGTATGACTGGGTCAGGCGGTAGGCTCATTTTGAGTCTTGTAAGAGTTCTCATCAGAGGCTTTTTCTGCATCAATTGAGATAACTGTGTGATTTTTGCCTTTCAGTCCATTTATGTGTTTTATGATATTAATTGATTTATATATATTGAACCATCCCTGAAACTCTGGTATGAGTCAGACTTGACCACGATGGATGATCTTTTTTATATGGGTCTGTATGTGATTTGCAAGTATTTTCATGAGAATATTTGCATCTGTATTCATTAATGAAATGTGTCTATGGTGTTCTTTTTTGGTTGTGTCTTTGCCTGGTTTTGGTATTAGAGTGATCCTGGATTCATAGAAGGAATTTGGGAGATTTCCCTCTGTTTGTATCCTTCTGAAAAGTTTGAGTAGTAAAGGTTGTAAGATCTCATTAAATGTTTTTTTAGAATTCTGCTATGTAACCATCTAGGCCTGGGCTTTTTTTAGTTGAGAGGTTTTTATTATGTCTTCAATTTCCTCATATGTTATGGGTCTGTTTAAACTGTTAATCTCTTCTTGGTTGAGTCTTTGACAAGATCCAGCACCCCTTCATGTTTAAAGTTCTAGAAGGAATTGGACTGAAGGGAACCTTCCTCAATATAATCAAAGTCATATACCACAAACCCACAGCAAGCATCATCCTAAATGGAAAAAAAATAGAAGCATTCCCCTTAAAGGCAGGAACAAGGCAAGGTTTCCCCTTATCACCACTCCTCTTCAATACAGTGCTTGAAATGCTAGCTAGGGCAATAAGCTGAGAAAGGGCAATTCAAAGAGTACTAATTGGAAAAGAGGAAGTCAAACTATCCCTTTTCGCAGATGGTATGATAGTTTACCTGAGGGATGCTAAAAACTACACAAGAAAACTCCTAGAAATGATTAAGAGTTTCAGTAAAGTGGCAGGACACAAAATTAACCTAGAAAAATCAGTAGCCTTTTTTTTACACCAGCAACAAGCAAGTGTAGAAGGAATATAAGGAGACCTCCCAACTCACAATAATAAAATAAAATAAAATAGTAAAATAAATTAAAGTAAAATAAAATAAAATATAAAATATAAAATAAAATAAAATAATAAAATACCTGGGAACAAATCTAACCAAAGACACCAAAGATCTCTACAACAAAAAAATTTAAACCCCTGAAGAAGGAAGTTGAAAAGACATCAAAAGATGGAAAAAACTCCCATACTCATGGATTGGAAAAAGTAATATATTAAAAATGTCCATTCTACCCAAATCAATATACAGATTCAATGCAATCCCAATTAAACTCCCAATGAATTTCTTTACAGACTTGGAAAAAAAATCCTTAAATTCATTTGGAAAAACAAAATACCATGAATAGCTAAAGCAGCCCTGAGTGAAAAATGATCTGGCAGGATCACCATTCCAGACTTCAAACTATACTACAGGGCTATAGTCATAAAGACAGTTTGGTACTGGCACAAAAACAGACCCCTTGACCAATGGAACAAAACTGATGCACAAACTTGAGCTCATACTTCAGCCATATTACATTTTATAAAGGGCCAAAAATCCTCATTGGAGGAAAGAAAGCATGTTCAGCTAATGGTGCTGGCAAAACTGGATCACCATTTGTAGAAGAACAAAATTAAAGCCCTACCTCTCACCCTGTAAAAAAACCAACTCCACGAGGATCAAAGATTTCAACATGGAACCTGAAACACTGAAAGTGATAGAAGAAAAAGTTGGCAACAACCTACAAGACATAGGCATAGGAAAAGACTTTTTAAATCAGACAGCAGCTGCACAGGAAGTAAGATGACAAGTGGGACCTCATCAAACTCAAAAGCTTCTGTGCAGCAAAACAAAATATTAAGGAAGTTGTGCTGGATAGCTTTAGTGTCAACTTGACACACCTGGGTTGAGGGAGCTTCAATTAGGGAATCAGCTCCATTGGACTGGCCTATGGACACATCTGTGGAGTATTGTCTGATTGTCGAGCAGTGTGGAAGGGCCCAGCCCACAATAAGTGGTGCCACCCTGGGCAGGTTGTTGTGTACATTACAAGAAGGCAGGCTGGGCATGAGCCAGGGGAGCAAGCCAATAAACAGCATTCTTCCATGGCCTGTGCTTCAGCTCCTGCCTCCAGGTTCCTGCCCTGAGTTCCTACCCTGGACTCCCTCAGTGATGAACTGTGACCCGGGAGATGTAAGCTGAATAAACTCTTTCCTCCCCAAGTTGGTGCCGGTCAGAGTGCTTTGTTACAGCAATGGAAGACAAACTAGAACAGAAGTGAAGAAGAAACCCACAGAGTGGGAGGAAACCTTCATTGCTCATACATCTGAAAGAGCATTAACATCCAGAATATATAAACTACTCAAAAAAAAAAAATAACTAAGAAATCAAATGACTCACTCCAAAGATGGATTAAAGAGCTGAACAGAGGCTTCACAAGTGAGGAAGGAAAGATGGCTGAGAAACATCTTAAAAAGTGTTCAACATCAGTTATAATTAAGGAAATGCAAATTAAAACCACTCTAAGATATCATCTCACTTCAATAAGACTGGCTAAGATCAAGAAAACAAAAGTCACCAAATGCTAGAGAGGTTGTGGAGAAAGGGGAACACTCGTGTGGTTTATAACATCTCCTAACCATTAGAGGATGTAAGCTTTGGCAACAGCCATGGGTTATTCCTCCAAGGAGAGAGCTAATAGCCAATTAGATTTGGGATATACAGACATATGGCTGCCACTGCTGCACAGTATTTCCAGGCAGATGAGGTGTAGCTGGTGCTGACGGAGGAGTCTTGCTTGACTCAAGAGACCCATATTTGCTTTTATTGGTTAGTGGCCTTTGGTTAACACTCTCTGGCATTCCAGAGACCATCTGTATACTTGCAAGGCGGTCTCCATAACATCTTTCCCATGTTTATATCAGGTCTTCAACAGCAGGGCCTTATCACCTCTACTTCCTGCAGATTCTCCAGTTTGGAGGCAAGGAGCCTTTACATTTTGTGGGGGCTTGGATCCCTGCCAACATCTCCTTGGTAGAATAAGCCATTGTTGATGTCAGAGCTCAACCACACGAAGACCCTGCCATACTTGACAGAAGAAAATGTAGATCATGAATTGACATACCATCCAAACATCTGTGTCTATACCAAAGTAACCTACCATAACAATTAGTACTGTTTAAATACCCATATATCTAATTGTGTGTGCTTCATTAGTAGGATCGAAAGGCTATATATTATACTGTTTAAATACCTAAATATCTAATTGCATGTGCTTCATTAGTAGGATCGAAAGGTTAAGCCTGGACAAGCTGGCAGCCCATGAAAGAAAACAGCCAGAACTGACTAGAGACCAAGACATCAGCTCCAGAGAAAGTAGAGTGTTTTGCTTCTCATCCACCTGTGCCCCTTTTCTAAGCCTAAGGAACAATCTGCGGAAGAGAGGGCGTGATAGAAAGGGCTTCGATTGGGGTTAATGGTGAAACTACAATAATATAGACTGGACACTCATTTGATCAACTTGATTGAACATACAAGCCCCCCCTGCTGGATGGTGGGACCCATGAGCTGTGTGGGTTTGGGCACAACTGCTTGAAAATTGGTTTTACATGAAGGATGCTTGTACTCACAAATTATCACTTATTGTTAAAAAAGAAAATGAAAACAAAACAAAAAAGCAGAGAAAGATGCAGAAAACTTATGGCAGAATGCATGATCTGGGATGGGTAGGGGTGGGGTGGGGGGAATGGAAGGGGATATATGCCTGAACTGAATTGGAAAATGATGTATGAAATACACAAAGCATCAATAAAAAAAAAAAAAGAAGAAAGGGGAACACTCAACCACTGCTGGTGGGAATGTAAACTTGTACAACCAACGAGGAAAGCAATATGAAGATAGATGCACATCTATGTTTATTACAGCTCTCTTCAAAATAGTGAAGAGCTGGAACCAACCCAAATGCCTCTCAACAGAGGAGTGGATAACAAAAATATGATACATCTCTACAATGGCGTTCTATGCAGCAGTAAAGAAAGACGACATTATGAACTTTCCTGGTAAATGTATGGAATGCCAAGCCATTATGCTAAGTGAAGTAACACAGTTCCCCTCACCCCCCACAAAAAAAACAAGCAGGGAATGGTTTCCCTCATTTGTGGATGCTAGCACCAAATCTCCAGTTAAAAGGCAAGCTGAGCAACATTATTGTTATATTTCCTTCCATCTGAAAGCAACTCTGGTGTTATAATGTGAATCTCTAAATGGGCCCTAGAATTAACTTACCACTTATTTTCAGAGATGGTAATTAATGTATATGGGTGAAGGTATATATTCATATTTTAGAGTAATATAAAATTAAAGAGAATAATATGAATTGTTAAACATATTTGGGGATTAACATAGAGCTTATTCCTGGAGGATATAATTCTGGTACCTATATGATGTTTCTATGGGCATATTTTGGAGCAATACAAATGGGAGAGAACAACAACATAAGGATTGCATCAAAGAATTGATTGATACAGTTCAATTCTTCCCAAAGCAATAAACCTCTGCAGAGAAAAACTTTAAAAAGACTGAGAGAAAGATACAGGACATTTATGGCAGAATACATGAACTGGGGTAGGGTGGCGGAAAGGTAAAAGGGAATATATCTAAATTGAACTGAAAAATGATATATGAAATACACAAAACATCAATAAAAGTATTATATTAAAAAAAAAGAGTTCACACTTCTTTCCATAGTGGTTGTATGAGTTTACATTCCCACCAGCATTGGATGAGTGTTCTTTTCCTCACAACCTCTCCAGCATTTGGTGACTTTTGTTTTCCCAATCCTAGCCAGTCTTAACAGAGTGAGATGATATGTTGAAGTAGTTTTAATTTTCAATTCCTTGATTATTAGCGATATCAAACATTTTTTAAGATGTTTCTTGGCCATCTTTACTTCCTTACTTGTGAAGTCTCTGCTCAGCTCTTTACTCCCTCTCTTCAATAGGTCATTTGTTTTATTACTTCTTTGTTTTGGAGTAGTTTATATATTCTGGATGTTAATGTTCTGTCAGATGTATCAGGGGTGAAGGTTTCCTCCCACTCTGTGGATTTTCTTTTCACTTCTTTGATTGTTTCTTTCACTGTACAGAAGCTTTTGAGTTTAATGTGGTCCCACTTGTCAACTGTTGACCTTATTTTCTTCACAGCTGCTGTCTGATTTAGAAAGTCCTTTCCTATGCCTATGTCTTAAAATTTACTGCCAAAATTTTCTTCTATCACCTTCAGAGTTTCTGGTTTCATGTGGAGGTGCTTGATCCATTTGGAGTTGATTTTTGTACAGGCTGAGTGGTAGGACTTTAATTTTATTCTTAAACAAGTGGTGAGCCTGTTTTGCCAGCACCATTAGCTGAAGATGCTGTCTTTCCTCCACTGAGTCTTCTTGGCCCCTTTGTCAAATATGAGGTGGCTGAAATTGTATGTGCTCAAGTCCAGATCTTCAATTTTTCTCCTTTGGTCTACAGTTCTGTTTTCTTCCTAATATCAGGGGGGTTTTATGACTATGTCTTTGTAATATAGTTTGAAATAAAGTATAGTGATCCCCACTCTACTGATTCTTTCACTTTTTTTTTTTTTGGCCTTTTAGAGACGGGCTTTTCCTGTAGCTCCAGCTGTCCTGGAACTAACTATGTAGACCAAGCTGGCCTTGAACTCACAGAGATCCACCTGCCTTTGCCTCCCGAGTACTGGGATTCAAGGCATGTGCCTCCATGTCCGGGTGATCCTTTCACTCTTATACCTGCATTTCTTTCACATTTTCCCAATTTGCTCCTTCTGTTTAGGGATATATTCTGACAGTCATGGGAATCAGGGAAATACCTTAACAATCTCATGGCTCAGTTTTCATGAGAAAGTGAAGAGCTGAAGATGGCCATCCTTGGTCCACCTTCCCAGCCTTGTAGAGGAGGGGAAAGGCCTTCAGCACTTACGTTAGAACTCCATCTCAATCTTTGGGTGACCAGAAATCATCTGCCATGAGAAACCGGTTCCCTCCTGGCCACAATTTTGTTGAACAGAAAGATCACAGCAACCTAAAAATTTAACTTATTTTACATTACTTCTTCAGTTTCAACCATGTTGATGCAAACGTCATGATTTCATCTCTTTTTATGATTGAAAATTATTCTGTATATATGCATTAGAAAAACCTATGCCTCAGTGAGTGGCATTTCAGTGAATTTTATATTGTGATTAATGTGGATGACACAAAGAAAGCCCAACATCACATATTCTCAAACACTTGTAAAAATAAACATGATGTGATAGAAGAAGAGAGGTACCAGAAGCACCAGAGACTGAGAAGGGAAGAATGAGGACTAGGAAGAGACTAGATGCTGGGTACTAAAATTCAGAAAGAGGTTGGGAGTTAGGCCTAATTTCTCTATGGCAGAACAGGGTAACTATATCTACAATTCATTTTACACTTCTAAATAACTAGAGAAGGGTTTCAAGGTACCAAATAAGTAGAAGTGTAGGAACTTGTGGAGATGGGGATGCCAATTATGTTGATTTGATCATAGACTTTCACACAGTTATTTGATTATAATACTATACCCACAAATAAATACAAATCCATGTATATCAACTAGTAATATTTTTAAAAATTACTACCACAACCAGGTGACAATTCCTACTTGTAGTAACCACAGTGGTAAAATTGCAAAAGGACCTATAAACAAAATTAAAATATAACTTGAAATGTTTGTTTCCTTACCATGTAATTGGGGCTGGTTATTCCATTTCCCCAAGCCTCTTTATGTATATGCATATTTTTTCCTGAAAGAATTATCTATCTTTGGTTTAGAATAGAAAATATTTTCTTTAAATTTTAAAGTATCAGGATCTGGAAAGATGTGTTGCTCTCCTTGTCACTCTCTGTTCCTGGCCAGCAGGAAAAAGGAGAGGACACACTCTTGTTCTTCCAGATGCAGTTTATTCAGGCAACTCATACATCAACTCTCCCTCTCCTTCCAGTGTCCCCCTACTCATATCCCCTCTCTCAACCCTGCCTCCTGCAAGGGCACGAGCGCTGTGGCAGTCTCTCATTGGTCTGTAAGTGGTATACACAATATACGGAAGTCAGCGGACACGCTAATGAGGGTTCAGGTTTGGCATTCTCTTATTGGCTGGCGAATGAGCTGGGCAGTCAGGTGACAATCAGGCGATAAGACCTGGCCAGGGTCCAAAGCGCCATTTTGGCCAACGCCTGCTCTCCTCATCTCCCCCTTTCTTTTATAATATGGCAGAGAGAATGCCTGTCTTAGGTTGCCCCTGCAGAGGTATTCCTTACCCATCATGGGGTTAAACAAACAGCATAGGTTTGTTTAACCCCATGTCTTAGGTTGGTAATACATGCAGCGGGTCTTACCCATCTTTGACTACTTCTCTAGCATGCCAAGCCAAACTTGAGGTGAACTGCCCAGTTCAATAGCGGCAAGAGCCTGCACGAAGAACGCTCTTTCTCTGTGCTGATTGTTCTGCATGCGCATCAGACACCACAGACACAATGACCCACGCAGGATTATACTGCAACCCAAACCCACTGTTCCAGCCCACTGCTGTAGGTGAGACACCGCCTTTGACATCCAGGAGATAAAACCCTCAGACATAGACAAGTCTACTTGTGTAGAGTTGATGTGCACGATGGATGAGCGGAGTTCTTCCAATAGAGAGTCGAGTTCACTGGACCAGTTTCCTGTTAAATGATATGAGAGACTGTGTGATAGATTAGCTGCATGGCTCAGATTCTGAAAAGGTACAGAGGTAAATACAGAGCCCAGAATGTCTCCATTCACACCCCAACTGTGCTATCTGTATAAGCACATCGAGCTGATCCTGCACCAAATCAACCCTTTAATTGAGTGGCATAATGCCTGTTTTGAAATGATTATTAATATTCTGTTGATTGGTCAATGCCTCAGCAACACCAGCTGATAAATTGTTAAGTGCAGCCACTGTCTGAACAGTTGACATCAGGAAAACTGCTGCAGCTGTAGCCATGGCAGCTGATGCTGTGAATGCCACAAAATACCACCACTAGAGGAAAGGTGGTAGCATTCCAGCATAAAGCATAGAAACAAATCCTGTTACCACAGGTGACATTATTTCTTTCATAGCTTCCATTATATACAAGGAACACAAAGGGGGGCCATACGCATACAGGCATGGGTTTGAAAGTGCCAAGCTCCCCTGAGCCATGTGGCATTGGACCGGCTGGTCCCCAGAAGGGGTGCATCAAACCAGCCTCCTGTACACAATCACTGTCCTGGGATATGTTAGTAATCAGTTGGAAGCACAGTAATCCGTTTAGGGGCAGGTGTATGGTCTCTTGTACTGCTGCTAATGTGTCATCTAATGGTAAAAAAAAAAAAAAAAGAGAGACCTCCATGTTATCATTGGTTGTAAAAAGGCGGGGGAATACTTGCACTGAATGGGTGACTAGGATAGGTTTAGGGAACACTGTCATCAGCCCCCAACGAAGCTCTTCCGTTATCGCCATGGGCCATGGCACCATCATCACGAGTATCCCACACTTCCACATCTTGAACCACTTGGGTGAGCCTTTCCGGGATCCAAAGAGGTTGTTGATGATCCAGAGGGAAAACACAAACAGCTCCTCTCACCCATGTTAGGACCGGGTCCGGGCCATACCATTTTCCTGTAAGTATGTCTTTCCACATTACAAGCCCTTTTGAAGTGTTGTCTGTTTGTGTGTGCCTGTCCGCAGCTGACCTCCCGTGCTTATCTAAATTTAAAAAATTAATAGTAAAAATAGCAATTGCAAGTCTTTGCTTTGGAGGAGAGCCAGAGGCTATTCCCCCCTTTTGATTTTGAAGGCACTCCTTTAGTGTACGATGAGCATGCTCAATAATGCCTTGTCCTTGTGGATTGTAGAGCAAACCATGAGTGAAGTGAATGCCCATCATCAAACAGAAGGAAGTAAAGGAGCCTGAAGTGTAAGCCGGGCCATTGTCAGTCTTTAACTCTTTAGGTTGTCCCCAGGCTGCCCACGCCTGGAAACAATGTTCGCGGATATGACGGGCCTTTTCTCCAGAGTGTAGGGAGGCAAAAATAATTCCTGAGGCGGTATCAACAGAGAGATGCACATATTTTAATGTGCCAAATTCAGGGATGTGAGTGACATCCATCTTCCATACATGTAATGGAAGGAGACCCCTGGGATTAATCCCAAAGGACTGTTGCGGCAGAAGTGGGGCACATCGATGACAATTTTTTACAATATCACGAGCATCGGCTCGAGAGATGTGAAATCGGGAGGCAAGCATCTTAGAATTAACATGAAAGCGGGAATGAAAGGTGCGTGCAAGTTCCCGAGGGGAGGAGAGAAAACACATCAGAGCTCTGGACACCTTATCAACTGAATCATTGCCTTCAGCTAGCGGGCCGGGCAGTCTGGTGTGAGCCCGAATATGCTGAACAAAGAATGGGTGGTCTCTCTGGAGAATTAGCATGTGTAAAGTACACAGAAGAGACCCGATGGCTGACCTGAGATTGATCTTTCCTACTAACTCGAGCCTTTTTAGGATATTAACAACGTATTGACTGTCAGAAATCAGGTTGAAAGGAACATTAAAGGTCTGAAACACTGTTATAACTATCTTGAGCTCAATAACTTGAGGGGAGGCAGGAGAGAATGGTACTGTGACTGGAGGTGCTCCTGCCACCATATAAGCTCCTTGGCCTGTCTTAGATCCATCTTCTATATGAGCGCACACTTTCTGCTATATTTTTTATGATTTTAAAATCGAGTGGCACATGATAACGCTTATTGTCCTGTTGGTTTTGGAAGACTGGAAAACATAGGGCTGGATTTTGAGCAGCTACCTCCCTCCAGCACTCTGGATGAAACGAAGTGCCAGGTACCGCAAAAGGCAGAGGGGGTCCCAGGGCTGTCAGCAGTAGCGGAGGTCCCGGGGCTGCTGGCTGTATGCTAACCTTCACTTGCTCCATGCTTTCTAACAAACTCTCCAACTCATCAGCTGACATATCCTGCTCTTCGTCCTCAACCCTCTTGGGTGGCACCTGTTCCTCTTTTAGCTGCTGTAGAAGTTCTTCCCCTTTTTTTATTTCTGCTGTACAGCTCCCTTCATCGCCCAAGCAATTTCCTATTAATTTCCAAATCGGAACTACACCTCTCTGCAGAATTCCTTGTTCCTCAGCAAACATTAGGTCCCCCCCCCCAACTTTCTCCAGCTAGATATTGTAAGGCATCCCATCACTGGGAACCATGGAGCGACCTGATCCACCACTGCCAAAAATCTGTCTAGAGTTCCTCTCCTCAGCTCAATTCCTTTTGCCCTCAATAAAGCCTTAAGGGCGCGGCGCACCATCAGAGCAGATGTTGTGTTTCCCATAGTGCTAGCTAGAGCCTGTCCCGGAACCTGGAGCTTTATCATCTCACTCCGAGAACCTTTTAGTCCCCTTTTCTGGGGAGCTTTATCATCTCACTTTGAGAGCCTTAATTGTCCCACTTACCTGGGAGCTTACCAGCTAGCCCACCTGCCTGCATCTGGTTCTGAACCGTGCTTGCACTGACGGAGGTTCCCCGTCCGGGCCACCACTTGTTGCTCTCCTTGTCACTCTCTGTTCCCGGCCAGCAGGAAAAAGGAGAGGACACACTCTTGTTCTTCCAGATGCAGTTTATTCAGGCAACTCATACATCAACTCTCCCTCTCCTTCCAGTGTCCCCCTACTCATATCTCCTCTCTCAACCCCACCTCCTGCAAGGGCGTGAGTGCCATGGCAGTCTCCCATTGGTCTGTAAGCGGTATGCACATACGGAAGTCAGCAGACACGCTAATGAGGGTTCAGGTTTGGCGTTCTCTTATTGGCTGGGGAATGAGCTGGGCAGTCAGGCGACAATCAGGCGATAAGACCTGGCCAGGGTCCAAATCGCCATTTTGGCCAATGCCCGCTCTCCACAAAGATGGCTCAGTGGTTAAGTGCACTGGCTGCTCTTACAGTTCTTTTCCCAGCACCCACATGGCAGCTAAAAATGATCTGTAACTACACTTCCATGGAATCCAACATCCTCTTCTGAATTCCAGAGGCATTGCATGATATAGGTCCATTTACATACACAAGATATAAATACTCGTATGCATGGAATAAAAACAATAAACAAAATATTAAAAAATTTAATGTGATAAGAATGTATCTAGTTTTGAACATCATGGCCCAAATTTGTGGCAATTGGTCAAATATAAATAGCCATCTGTCTTCAGTTTCATGGGGAATATCCAAACTATTCTCCATAGTAACTGCATTAATTTAGATTTCCAAAAGCATTGTACTAGTCTCTTTCTCTATATCCTTGTCACCATTCATTATTTTGGGGTATGATGTTTTTGTTTGTTTTAATAATAATCATTGTAACTAAAGTGGGGTAGTGTCTCATTATAGTTTTGCTGTGTCACTACAGGGTAAAAGTAAAAAAAATAAAAAATAAAATGAGCATACCAGAGATACTTAATCACATTCATAGTGCTCACCAGCACTGCTCACAAGAGCTAAGATATGGATGTAACGCAGATGCCAACCAACAAATGGATAAATGTTATTTATACATATATGTGCATACTTACACAGATATAAATATGTAATAAATCATTGTACAAGCATAGGCATAAACTCCTATAATCCACACCATGGTGGATAAAACTAGAAGCTGTTATCTTAAATGAAACAATGTAGACACAGAAATAGAAGTACTATATGTTCTGTCACATATGGAAAGTAGAAACATTGACCTTAATGTAGAATCATGATTAATAGCAGTTGGGAGATTATGTGTTCCAGGACAGTTGCCTGAAGCAAGATTGGTGAAATCAAGGCCTCCTTTTCGTGTGTGAAAACTGTATCATGCACTTTTTTAATATGTATGCTTATAACACTCTTATCAAAACTAACGTTATACAAATACAGAAGTGGTAATAAGCAGTATTCTTTGAAACAATTCTATTAAATATCCCACTCGAATATTATTTTCCAAATAATATGCTTTTTAGTAGGTTTTATTTTGTTCATAAAAACGAAAATTATTTTTATTTAAAGGTTTGTTTTATTTTTAATGATGTTTATGAATAGGGGCAAGTATGTCTTTGTGTGTGAAAGTACCCTCAGAGACCAGAAGACGGCTACAGGCAGTTATGAGCCTCCTGACATGGGTCCTTTGCAAGAACAATATGTGCTTTTAACTGATGACCCATCTCTTCAGAAGCATTATTTCATCATTATTGGCATATATTGTACTTGTGAATTATGTCAACAGCTAAAAATATTTGTGAATACCTGTATATGAACAATAAAAAGAGAACAGAGTAAGAAGAAAATAATTGGTATATTTTACCACCTAATACACTTCTACTAAAATTTATATTTATAAAGGAACTTTAAGAAGTAATCTAGTTGTATATTTTCTTCGCAGAAACCAAGGTACACTGCTTACACTTGAAATAATTACCCGTTTTCTTTATTGTGTTGTTCTGCATTAGCTTGACTCACTGAAGGTGAAAGACCCTTGACTTCAAGACAAGGAAACAAGAAAGTGTTTCCAAAGTTCAGTGTTGCTGAAATGAAAAAAAAAAGTTTCTTTGCATCACAATTATAGAAATCTGCAACATGTTCCATTTTCAAAACATAGGTCCATACTGTCAAATTTTTTGCTTGATAATGGATTCTTTCAACCTACATAACTCTCAACCATGAGATAATTCCATTGCAAAGTTTAACTGGAAAGCATTTTATTTTCACAAATTAATAAAGGCCATCAGTTACCTAAATAACTATTGTCCTTGTCATATTCACACAAGGTTTGGGCTGGAGATTGCGTGATGCTTCCACATGTCAAGATCAAGTTCTCACCTCTTAGCCTCACTCCATGTGGAACTAGAGTGAACACCTAAAATGTGACCTACCCCATTGCTTAAACAAGTCTTTGTTGTCTCTAGCCAGAATTTGCTTGGTGCACTATAGGTTCTTCTGGTAGGTATGGCCTCAGCATGGTCACCTGTTTGGATAACTGTTATTTCTTGTCTTTGCTGCCAAGTCCAGTAAGCATTAACATCACTTCTGGGCAGTCCACAATTACTCCTAGCCACATATTCTCTCCCCAATTCATACTACAATACCTACCAGACACTGCATGTTTCTATACTGTGACAAATAAAGAGTAGATAGGGAGGCAGAGGCAAGCAGATCATGAGATAGAGGTCACCAAAGAAATGAAGTGAGCTCGAAGCTAACCTGGGCTATATTGTAAATCCCTGTCTCAAAGAAAAAGCAACACTATATAGAAAGTAAATCTGTGCTATACTCTATAAGCAGAAGTCCAATGCTTAATAACAGTACTAATTTAGTACTCACTGTATTTTAGACAATACCTTCTTGTTCACTAAAACATTATGAAAAAGACCAAAAAAAGAAAATAAAACAATAATATTATCTCCTTTATACAGATTTAAGTAAGGGTGAAAATACTGAGTAAATTGTTCAAGATTATCTAGTAAAGGGAAGTCCCAATTTTTACATTTATTTTGACTTTAAAAATCTAAATCCTGAAATAAACTTCAAAACCTTTGGACATTTCCTACTTAAAGTCAGATGAAAGCTTGACAAAATAAAGGGCACTGTAATTGCAAAGACATTGGATACCGAACAACAAAGGACAATAACTTCTCTGAGCAGGAAGCAACTGAGGGGAGCCTTGGGATTGTACCAGAGACATTCCAGGCCATGATGCAAAGAGGGGGAGTGCAGATGGAGCTCAACAGTCTTCTGAACTAAGTAAGTGGAACTGGGGAGCCAAGAAGACCAAAGGGGTGCGAATCCACAGGGCAGAGCTACAAACAAAGAGCTACACAGAATGAGAAACCCAGAGGTCTGCAACAACTCCACTGGAGAATTCAGAAAAGCACTGAGTCACATATATATGTATATGAGGAAATTGCCCAAATCCAGGAAGCAACTACCCACAAGGATTAGAGGAGACATAACTCAAAGCACACAGGAATAGGAACAGACCAGTCCTTCAGCCAGAATGGAAAACCTCTAATTCATAGGATATGGGGTAGAGTACTTGGAAAGATCTTGTCTGTGTAGAAAAGAAAAAAAAGTTAGGCACAGATCAAGTACAGGCCTGGTTCTACCTCATAAATCTCAGGAGCAAGATCTAAAAGGTTTAATTTTCCAGGTAACACAATTATGTTCCAGAACAACGCTCACTCAAGAATTCATTTAAGAACATAAAACATCTCAGCACAATAGGATGAAAGTCACCATGCTGTACTGAAACAATGTTTCAAAGATTATCCCAAGAAGTGCATTGAATTTTTTTCAATATGTAAATATATTTAAGAGAAAAGACTGTTCTTTTACTTCCAGGAAGGTGGACAAATTCTTTCCCCCATTTCTTTTGCTAAGCACAACCAAAGCCTGTCCACATTACAAATAAAACAAATATAAGAAAAATTTGGAAGGCAGAAAGGGGCAAGCAGACCACCTACAGAATTAGAAGCCCAAGAAATGGTGTGCTGGTAAGTTCCTGGGTTTCCTTTTTACTGCATTATCATAAACTTGGAGTTGCAGAGGCCAGCAAACCACAGAAAGAACACTCATGCAAAAGGCTATTTCTCTTTAAATTAGGATTTGATTTATGCTGCTGGAATATTTAAAATATCCGTTACAGGATGTAATTTCATTTAAAATCGCGTTTAAATATAGCCCAAGTTCATACCCATGTATTCCTAGGAATATGGAAGCAGAGACAGGGAGATCTCTGAGGGCTCCCAGCTGGTCAGCTTAGCCTAGCCTACTAGGTGAGTACCAGAACACTGACAGACTCTGTTTCAAAAACTATACATAAATAAAAATCAAAGAATGGAAGATGTCTAAGGAACGACCCCCGAGCCAGTCTTCATGCCTCCACACACATGTGCACACAAAACCTTCACAGCCATAAACATGTACACAATAAATAGGCAAGATTTAAGAAATTGTTTTAGAGAAGGTGGATGTCAAATAATAAATATGCCTACATGAGCACACAGAGAGAAGTCTGTGATAAGACCAGAGATCAACAAGCTAAACAGAAAAGAGTTAAACAATAAAAGTTCTATTGAAATCCCACAAAAACACATAGTTATATATTCATAAACTCCAGCACATCCTGAATTGAAGATCTATAGCTTACCAAAGAAGTAATGAGTCATTCCAAATCTCGCCACTGGTGGGTGGTGCCAGAAAGGCTGAAGAGAATGCCTGAAAGTTCTTTTCTAGGTAGTAGCAAATCTTCACAGAAAGCTGCTGATGAAAACCACCAGAGAAGCAATAGCAAAAACTCTTGTACCACTCAGTCAAGGTGATATTAGTAGAGGCCCAAGTAAGGAGGCAGAGTTCCCATTCTACCCAACTACAGTCCACAGAGGAAGCAGTTTGGGTGTCAACCAAAAGTGAGCAAAGAATGTCGTCTTTCAGGTGTACCTTGTAGTGATAAGTAAATACTTGTTCCCTTGAGAGAACTCAGACTATAAAAATTAAAATTCAAACAAGATGCAGATACACAGAGCATAACTAAGATAATATACAGACTTAAACTGATCACTGTCATATAATGAGTTAGGGAAATTGATAGACTAGAAACATTAACACTTTACAAAAGGTTTGTGAGATATTACTCTTTGGGAGGCCGGAGAGATGATTCAGCAGTTAAGAGCACTAATAGGTAAGAAAAGTTCGGTCGGGAAATTAGAATATTACTCCATCTTAAATTTATGTGGCAAAACATTTCCTGAACTTTTTGTCTACATGAAAGATTAAAATATCCTAATAAGACTAGATGTGTTTTAATCAAAAAGGATTAAGTGTATTCTATTTAAGCAGTAAGATCGTTCAACAGAGAAAGGTACTTGCAAGGCAAGACAGACAACTGGAATTTGATCCCTGGAACTCACATAGAGGTAAAGAACTGGCTTTACACACATAAAATGTCCTCTAAATTCCATATGTGCAACATATTATGTGTAAAACCCCAACAGTCATAATAATGGTAAAAAAAATTTTCAAAGTATATTTTCTTTTTATATTCACCTACATTTTCATCTAAGTTTTCCTCTACGATATATACACTGTATTTTGCATTGTAAAGATCATTATTTTATCCATTTATATGTGTAATCGAGTACATATTATAGAATGTTAAACTAAACAATTATACAATGGTCAAAGAAATAAATGATAGATACTATTTAATATAACACAGCATTAGTTGTCTAACATCTGTATAAATTAAGGTATAATAACTGTGACTCAAAACAGGGAAGAAGTTAAGGATTGTTCTTATACGAGGAGTTAATGTAATAGAAGATGTATTATGATAAAATAGTTCTATACTACAAACAAAACAATCTATAAAATAACAAAGACAAGAGCTATAATGGCTCACATCTGTAATTCCAGCACTTATGAGAGTGAGGCAAGACTGAGGATGTTTGGGGCTACCCTTTAGTACTTTGTGAGACTAGACAAGTTTGGAAATTCTGTATTGAAAGAAAAAAAGAAAGGAAATGAAGAAAAAAAGAAAGAAAGAAAGAAAGAAAGAAAGAAAGAAAGAAAGAAAGAGAGAGAGAAAGAGAGAGAGAGAAAGGAAGGAAGGAAGGAAGGAAGGAAGGAAGGAAGGAAGAAAGAAAGAAAGAAAGAAAGAAAGAAAGAAAGAAAGAAAGAAAGAAAGAAAGAAAGAAAGAAAGAAAGAAAGAAAGAAAGGGAGAGAAAGAAAGAGCAGGCTCGCAGAGGTCAATGCTGCTCTTGTATAGGACCTGAGTTCAGTTCCCAGCACCCAAATCAGGTGGCTCATAACCACCTGTAACAATAGTTCCAATANGAAAGAAAGAAAAAGAAAGAAAGAAAGAAAGAAAGAAAGAAAGAAAGAAAGAAAGAAAGAAAGAAAGAAAGAAAGAAAGAAAGAAAGAAAAGAAGGAAGAAAAAGGAGGAATAAAAGAATAGAAAAGAATTATAGGTAATATACAATGAAGAATTTCAAATTAAAAACAAGTAAAGCAAAAGAGTGCTGTTTTTAAGTAGCAAATGCAATAAAAACAAAACAATTAGAAAGTAAATAACAGAGTGGTAAATGTATTTACTTGGTTTTTGTTCTTTGTATTGTCCACAGATATTTCATCTTAATCCAAAAAAGTAATCACGGATAAATGGGTTTACTTTTTTCAAAGGAAGACACTTTTAAACAATTCACACATATAGTGGCAACATCTAACTGCGGAGAAAATAACTGAAAGACAATATTTCTTAAGCGGTTAATAGAGTCTTTGATACGCCATTCTATACCTAGAAAACAGTGCAATTTAAAAGTGAGTAAAACATCTCAGTAGCTATGTGAGACATGCATATAGCCAGCTGACATGAAATAAATTTTCAGCATCACAAAATAAACAGGTGAAGGACAACCAAGACTGCCTGGGTCATTGGCAAATGCCATACATTTAGCATATCGATAATATCAGTTTGGATCAATATCAATGATAATAGTAGGTGGTTGACTAGATTCTTTGCTTTTCCAGACATGGTCTCCCAATATAGGACAGGTTTACCTCAAAATCATTCTCAGCTTGCTTCAGCCTCCCAAGTGATCAGATTATAGGCAATATGAGACCAGGCTGTCCTAATAAGGAAAGTCTCAGTTCTTTCAATTCTCTGTCAAGCAGGTTCTTTTTTTTTTTTTTTAATTTTATTTATTTCTGTATGTGTATGAATGTACTGTCTGCATGCAAGTCTGTGCGCCCGTGTCGTGCAATGCCGCGGAGGTCAGAAGAGGGACTCGGATTCCCCTGGAACTGGAGTTCTCCTGGAATTGGAGTTTCAGACGGTTCTTGGCCGCCATGTGGGTGCTGGGGATCGAACCCGGGTCCTCTGCAAGAGCGGTTGGCGCTCCCAACCGCTAGGCCATCTCTCCAGCCCCTCAAGCAGGTTCTTACTGTGTATCCTTTGTTGGCCTCGAATCAGTATGTAGACCAGCTTTTCCTCTAACTCACAAATAAATATCTGCCTATCTCTATCTCCTGACTGTTGGATTATAAACAGCACCCCCATTCCTGCCTTCCTTTCAAATTTTGATGCAAGCACTCCTTCTGAAGCTTATTTTCCTTGAGAAGGTTACAAGATGATTCACACTGCTTGTTCTGCCTCCTAAAGGTGCTTTCTCAGTCATAACATTTTCAAATGGTATTAGAATTTTTCCCATCACCAGTTTGCAGAACTATTGAACCTTTACAACACAGTCCTGGTAGCCACTCATCTAAATTGTGGTGTGTAAGGTATGGGGAGGAAGTGAATCCTGTTAATCCTTGGCTTCTCTTTTGGAAAAATAGGCAAAGAAGCAGTAACTATTGCCAGTGTGGGTGGAGAACCACATCTCCAGTTCATGGGAAGGGACCATATTTCCAATTCACAGGAGGGTGTTACAGCTCCAGTTCATAAGAGGGGACCACAGCTCTAGCTCACAAGAGGAGACTAAAGCTCCAGGTTCAATGGAGGCGACCCTAGCTCCCAATCACGGTAGGGCACCAGAGCTCCATGGTCACCAGAGGTGACCACAGTTGTAGCTCATAGGAGTGAACCATAATGGCTGCTCATGGGAGGGACTCACAGCTCCAGTTTCACAGGGGGGAGCCACAGCTTCAAGTTCATGGGGGAGGAGAGAGTTCATGGGATGGGGATGGAAAGGTGATAATTTAAACATAATCATATCACATCTCTATTTGAGTGAGTGTGCTAAATACTTTCAATAAAAGGCACAAATCACACTGGATAATAAATAGAACAAGTGTCAATATAAAAAATTTAACAGATACGAATGTTAAACATGTATGAATTAACAATAATATTATATATTATAAATGTAATAATAATCCATTTACAGTAGGTTCTCAATATTATGTCAGTCAGGAACACCAGAATTAAGAATAGTAGCAGGAAGCTGTGTGTGTGTTTGTTCAATAGGTGGATAAAGGAATGAAAGACAGGTACAAAAACAGATACTAGTGTAAACCCAGAACTCAATGTTGATTATGAGTTTTGATACATGCAAGAAGGAATATTGTAAGATAGCTCAAAGTGATGGTGCTGAGATAAAGGATGGAGGGAGATGAGGTACACTCTAGGCAGCCAGCCTCAAGGGCCTGGGAAATGTCAGTTCCCAAGAGACTGAATGCAGGGGATGGACCATGTGAAGAAGCTTACCACAGAAGATGAATATTTACCTGATCATGGCACATCTATACTGATCTCAAAATTCTGAATTCAAGAGTTGGCAATTAAGCAAGAAAATATCAGAAAAGCCAAGATATTGGTGCAGGCAGAGCTATGGTGGTAATAGCAACTCTCAGCACAAGGACCTAAAACAAGACCCCTGGCCTCTTTATTTTATTAAAACCCTTATGCATCTATATTGATCTTAAAATTCTGACCTCAGGACTCGGCAAGTAAGAGGGGAAATAACTAGGAAGCCAAGATTACAGAGCCATGCTAGAGTCAGACAGCTGAAACACAGCATGACGTGCCCACCCACCTGCCTGGGCAAGGAGGAGCCTGGCCAGCTTGGATGCCCACAGGCACCAGTGAGGTAGAGCCAAGCCAGCCTGACGGCCCCCAGGCCCAGGTGGCACTCATGATCTGCTGGCTATCATCATCGCCCAGTAGATGTCAAAATCTGGCTCCAGGGCTCAGCAACATTAGGACTCTGAGAAGTCTACGGATTTCAGAAAATAAACTAGATGACACTTATGCAAAGCGGTCTTGGGAAGCTGTCAAACCTCCAAACTCCCACTCAGAGGATCTTAAATTAGAGCCTGTGAGCTACCTGTTACCTGCTATGAGCACCTAACCTCTTTACCCACAGTAAAACTCTGTGGGGTATCAGACTTTTGTAGAATGCCTTGGTCAACAGTGGGTCATTGCGCTGAGTGAGCCCTGGAAACAGCCAAAGTGTAACCTGTGTGCAAGAACTGTGAACAACTAACTTTGATGAGGAAAACAAGTGTTTCTGACCACAGAGAAGAGAAATCACTACTGGACATTCCTAAGAAGTATGTAAGAGAGACAGAAATCAAGATTGAAAATGTCATTCCAAGAAATCTGAATGTATTCTGACCCAAAACCATTAGAAAAGAAAGTCAGTGGGCCATTACTGTGGCACACTTCTGTGAAAGCATTATAGACCACTGACACTCTAATGAGACATGACGTCTCTGGCACCCAGCTCAGAAGTGTTATGCAGAATGGTGGGGTTTGTAATTTGCTAGTAAAAGACAATAAAGGGGGGAGGGGAAGGGGAAGGGTGGGCATGGAGGAAGAGGTCTGGATATAATAAAAATTCATTGTATGAAAATCTTGAATCAATAAAATTTCTGTTGGAAAAAAAGAAAGAATAGTAGCAGGGATAAAGATCGTAACCTTACAGAAATACAGGAGGAATATTATTGTGGTGTTTTGTGACTGATTTCTCACAGTCTGGGATTGGAGAAGTCCAAATCAAGGTGACACCACCTTTGAGGGATTTTGCATGCATGATAACTGCCATTGCAGATGATGTTACATAGCCAGAAACACCTCAAAGACTCTATCAGAAAATTCTTATACCTATTTAAACACTCAACTAAGTTGTAGAACATAAATTCAACATATAAAATTCAGTAGCTGGGGCTGGAAAAATGGCTCAGCAGTTAAGAGCACTGGCTTCTCTTGCAGAGGACCTGGGTTAAATTCCCAGCACTCACATAGCAGCTTACAACCATCTATAACTCTAGTTCCAGGGGATCCTACGCCCTCTTCTGGCCTCCATGGGTACTGCAGGACACTGGTTTACTTACAGACATGCAAGCAATATATTTATACACACAAAATAAAAATAATAAATAAAATATTTTTAAAACCTCAATAGCTTTCCTATAAACTTCCTGCAAAAGAAATAAGATAAAACATCCCATTCACAGTAATTTAAAAATACCCAGGAATAAATATAACCAAAGAAGTGAAAGACCTCTATGATAAAATTTTTAAGACTTTGAAAAACAAATTAAAGAAGGCACTAGAAGATGGAATGGCCTCCTGTACTCATTGATTGGCAAAATTAATGTTGTAAAAATGGCTATATTATTATATTATCTACAGATTGAGTGCAGCTTCCATCACATTCTCAATGAAATTCTTCACAGAACTATAGACCAAATTCTAACATTAATATGGAAGTATAAATGATGACAAATAACTAAAACAATCCCAAGTAATGCTGGACATATTACAATACCTGATCTCCAGTTATTCTACAGAGGAATATTAATTAAGATTGCATGGTACTGCCACATAAACAGACGGGTATTTTTGTGGAACAGAATAGACCTTGTGCAAATCCACACAACCACGGCCTCTGATTTTCAACAAAGTTGTTCAAAACACACATTGAAAAAAAAACATTGCTTCATTAAACTGTTTTGGGAAAACTGGTTAGCAAGAGGTAAAGAATAAAGCTACATCCATATCTCTTATCCAGACAAAAGTCAACAAAAAATGAATCAAAAACTTTAATCTAACTGTGAAACTATGAGAGGAATTACTCAGGAAGAGACTTAAAGATATAATCATGGGCAAGAGCTTTCTAAACAAGACTCACTGCAGTATCACAGGAAATAATACTAAATATTGACAAATGAAATTAGATGAAGTTAAGAAGCTTCTATACAGCAAAAGAAATCAGGCAACTATGCTTCAGACAAGAGATTTATACTTACAATATGTAAAGTACTACAATAATTAAACACCTAAACCCCAGATCAATGACTAAACTAATGAATTGAATAGATAGTCCTTAAGATAATATGTATAATAAATGCTTGAAAAAAAACGAAACACTCTTAGCCATCTGTGAAATAGTAATTAAAATTAATTTGCAATTCTATCTCTTGCTTTTCATCATGACTATCATTAAGAAAAAAAATGATAACAAATCCTGGTGAGGTTACACAGAAAGGATGTATACTCTACTAATGAGAATTTAAACTGGTATGGCCACTATTGAAACCCATGTAGCGGTCTCTCAAAGGACTAAAAACAGAACTAACATCTTATCTAGTTATATTATTGCCGGGTACATTCCCAAAGGATTCTAAGACAACATTCCACAGAGACACTTGTTCATCCATTTGTGTGGCTTTACTGTTTATCATAGATAAGAAACATAATTTCTTAGCCAACAGTTAAATGGATAAGGAAAATGTGAATGGTATTTGACTCGGCCATAATGAAAAATTAAATCATGACATCTTCAGGATAATGAATGAAAATGGAAATCATTATATTAAACAAAATAAGCCAGACTCAGAAAAACAAATATCATGTATTTCTTACATGTGGAAACTACATCTAAGTTCATGTATAGATAGATGATAAAGAAATGGATATATACATAATATTAGATAGTGTTGGGGGTCATGAAAGTATAAAGAGAGGAAGAGGGGACAGGAAGAACCCCAGGAGTTAATAGAGTACATTTAAAATGAAAACAGAACATCTGGAGAAAGGGAATGAATTAGCCAGAACAGTGTCAAGAGGCATAGTGAGGGCAGTTAGGAAGAAGGACAAATTAGAACACAGTACATATTATGAAAATGTCCTAATAAAGGCCTGGAGATATGGCCCCATGGTTAAGAAAACTTGTTCTTCTTCCAGATGACTTGAATCCAGTTTCTAGAATCCATGTAGGGCAGTGTACAACCACCTGTAGCTCCAGCTCCAGGTCTTCTGATGCCTTCTCCTGGCCTCCACAAGGAACTGCATTCATGTGGCACACAAATACAGACGCATAAATAGGTAAAAATAAATATTTTTAAATGTCAAATAATGAAACTACTTTGTGTATAGAAACTTAAAAAGTTATTTTAAAAAGTGAAGTAAAAGGAAATCCAACATATACATATATGTGAAATAGTCCCTGTGTTAATCTTCTCCGAAGCTGGATTATTCAGATACAGTTTGTGCATTATACATGTTTAGATTCTGAGCTTATGCTGGTATAAATACATATCTGTAAGAGTCCAGATCTTTTCTCATCAACCACTCTGTTGCCTTTCTGTTTCCTTCTGGTCAAGAAACTGGATACTGGGGCTGAAGAGCTAGTTCAGTGATTAATAGCATGAGCTGCTCTTACAGGGGATATGGATTCCATTCCCAGCACCCACCTGGCAGCTAACAATCATCTGCAACTCCAGCTCTAGGGAGTCAGGCACCCTCTTCTGGCCTCTGTAAACATTGAATACAAATGGTGTACTTTTTTCATGCAAGCAAGGCAAAACACATACACATAAAATAGCTTTTAAATTTTTGAAAGGAAGCTGAATATTAAAACAAGAACTCCAACAATAGTGGTTAATGTTTGCTGTATATGTGTGCTTACATTTTAATTGATATACAAGCATATCAAAACATTTTAATTTTTATTTGTTTTTCTTCTGAGCCTAATAGACTATCAGTTTGGAAACACCTTAGATAAGTAGCAGGAACATTGTTAAATATCCCTGGGACCTAAAAACAGTCAGACAACTCAGTTCATCTAAGGCATTGGATGTGGCGCACACCCCATTCATGTTCTCGGAGTCACTCAACTGCCACCTTCCTTCTCACCACAAACAATGCTAGACTAGTAGTAAACTTCACAGTATGAGTTTGGGGATTTGGATTTCTGATTTAACCATCAAAGACAGGAACATTCTTTCTGGGAGAGGGAAGAAATAAATATTTACGAGATGAGAGGGCATTTGCCATCCTGATGCCTCATCAGAGTTGGAGATTTCCCTTAAATTCTGAAGTTCTAACTGCAAGCATTTAGACACGTACCCTGCTATGTCTCCTCCATATTTTATAAAGCAATTTCATGGAGATAACATCTAACAATTTCCCTTCTTTGTCTTCACTTTTTGCTTCTCATTGGCAGTTCTCTGGGCTTGTACTTCCCAAATATGTAGTAGTGGTTTAATCATTGCTTTAGTTTTTATCTTGAGGACCTTGACTAAAAAGAAAATTAATACTGCAAACAGACAAAACAAATCCTTGAAATCATATTTTAAAAGTTCCTTAGTCAACTTATATTAAAAATAATTGCTTATTGCTGGGCCTGGTGGCACACACCTTTAATCCTAGCACTTGGGAGGCAAAATGAGGCTGATCTTTGTGAGTTCAAAGCCAGCCTGGTCTACAGAGTGAGTTCCAGGACAGCTGGGGCTACAGGGAGACCCTGCCTCTAAAAGACCAAAATAAATAAATAAATAAATAAATAAATAAACAAATAAATAAATAAATAAATAAAATAAAAAATAATAAAAATAATTAGTTATGATAAGGAAAGTGGACAAGGAGACTCAGGTACATGTACATTGGAATCTTAGCTCAGAAATACTCCACCTATTTAATACTATCCCATCTCAACTTTGTCAGATAGTACCGAACAGATTGTTCATGCGTTACTCGTCAAAAATTCATGACAAAAATGTATCAGTCTATATGGAAGAAAAACATGCAGACACTACATAGTCTCTGATAATTGACAGTCATTGATGGCTTAGTGCCAGAGAAATATCCACTCGTCTAGTTCTGATCCTAGAAATGAAAGGTCTGTGTTTCAATATCATGTTGAATTGACAACTGTAGGGGGACTCCCCGTGGCAGTTACTCTTTCATCATGATGTCATGAATACCTAGTCTATTTGTATTTCATATGATCATGCATGCAGATAACACCTTTTCCTGCTAATAAATGAACAAAATGGCTTATAAGTCTCAATTAAATTAGCAAAGATCAGAATTAGTGTTGACTATCTGGCCATTCATCACTGAGCTTGAATAGCTGACTAGGTAATGATTATATATAAATCAATTGCTTAAGATTATTGGTATCTTAATCCATGTATGTCTAATATTTGTCTAAATTTATGAATTTCAGGATCAACAATTCCAATTTCCAAGTAAAAAATGGGTCCCATTCTCTGAAAAATCTTAGTCTAATGAATAGAATTCACTTGAATAAGACAACTTATTGTAGTAGTAGATTTAAGGGAGTAGTAGTAGGTTTAAGGGTAACATCAGCAAGAATTCCAGCTGCAAAACTCATCTCTATGCCATTAAAAATATGAAAATGTGAATAAACAACTACATGCCAAGCAGAGTCATTAAATGGATTCCTTGAGAGAGCAAGGCGGTGGCTAGAATTCTGTGCAGCATGGAAACGTAGCACAGCCACATAGAGAAGGAAACAAAACACTTTGCCTCTGTGCCTTCATCCTCCAAATTGGGATGAGCTCAAAACCAGGTGGAACTTCTGTGTAAACGGGGTTATCTAGAGCTATTAGCAACTTCCATAGATGCCTGACATCTTTGCTACTGGAGAATCCTAAAGTTATTTATACTCTGAGCCCAGTTTAAGGAAATACCTACAGCTCACATGACTCTACCACTCCACATAGTAAGCCTCATTGAACTCTATCATCCAAGACTGGAGTTCGTACTGTCTTGTACCATCTTGAAAGCACAGAAACTGTAAAGTACATCCTACTCTTGGCCAGTAACAACTTCATACCTTTGTCTCTGAGGCTCTACCATCATGGCCCCAGGCAAACATGCACAGTCAAGTATCAATCTCTAGATTAGGCAAGGAAGCTTCCTGTCTCCTGAAAGAAAGTTGACTAGAAAACTCTATAGTTTTCTAAAAACACAATAGTCTTTGTGTGTCATTTCCCTTGATACTTGAATCTAGGTCCACTGGAGAGCCTTTACTATTATCTTTAATACCTCGCCTAATCAAGAGCCTGGCACCAAGAAATCAAACCATTGAACCAGAAGATCAGTTACAACCCTAGCACCTAAACCTACATAGTACCAGGATCCATCGTCCCTCATTTCAAGAAGCATCCCAATGGAGAAGCCACACCCAAACCTGCAGAATGTGTCCTCCAACACTTGAACAGACCCAATTGTATGTCCCCTTGGATTGGAACTTCAGTCTAGCTGATTACATTTTACTTCAATACATGAGCTCTAATGGAACCCAGCCAATAAAGGCTCATAGCCAGCTCAGCAGAGTAGTTGTACCCACAAGGGTCTGAGTTAATGTGAGATCATTCTTCCAAGAATGCAGAACCTCAACTGAGCTGTGCCACTTTACTGTGTGGTCTAAATAGCCACAAAACACACCACTGGATCAAAACCAGACTTCTAGAGTGTGTCTCAACTCCATTCTATGAATCCATTTTTTGTACCACTTTCTAACTTCCCATGGTTTCTGAGTCCTTTCTGCTACCATTACCAGGCTTAAGAAACCTGAACCACTGTCAGCTTTGCTCCACCATTCTAGGGTAAAGAGTTAGTACTATATAAGCTCTCCAGTTACCTGTGTAGCCAGCCTGTGTCCTGTTGGCCTTAGAACTCAAATGGCATCTGTGTTCTGCTCTCAAGGACAAATATTGTAGCCTACCTTTTTGTCTATAGAGTCATGCCAATATGCTTATTGCTGTTCCCTTGTGTATAGAATTAGAATCATGGCTGCATTTCTACTTTGAGGTCCCAAGCTACTGAGAAATGTTTCTATCACATTCCTCTAATCCAACAGAGATTGAAGCTACACTCATGTTATAGGTGGCATACAGATTCAACAGGACACCATGGCTAGAACCCCAGTTCCACACATTGAACACCTGTACTTAATGTGGACCCTAGGAGGGATCTCTTAAATAAGAAAAGGCTCAGGAAGTTTATTTATTAAAGTAACTACAGGAAACTTTCCATATTTTGGGAGATGTGGAGATCCAGTTCTCTGAATCTCACAGGATTCCAAGAGCTATTTCATAGCAAATAGATTCTCCTGAAGTCACATGACACTCAAAATCTCAAAATGTGAATGCAAAGTGACTTATAAAAGCAGCAAAAATATCAAGCACTATGTGAGAGAGCCTACATTGGACTATCATCAGATTTATCTGTGAAAACTTTGCAGGCCAAGAGAGAATAAAAAAATAGATACAGATGATAGCATTTCTCCTATCACTCAAGAGTAATAAACCCAGCAGAGCTAGCTTTAGAAAACCAAAGAAAAATTAAATCATTCCCAGAAAATTGAATCTGAAATCATTTATCATCACTAGATCTCCTGACCAAGAAGTAGTTTCACTAAAAA
Source organism: Rhizomys pruinosus (assembly GCA_009823505.1). NCBI lineage: Eukaryota > Metazoa > Chordata > Mammalia > Rodentia > Spalacidae > Rhizomys > Rhizomys pruinosus. Next base: position 1,219,593 of record VZQC01010436.1, read on the forward strand.
ATATGAATAAATATAATCTACATTAAAATATAAAATTCATTGTCAAAGGTATTATACTCAAATCTACAATTGTTTCTTATGTTACTAGTGGTGTGAAAGCCTGTCAAATCTCTATTGTGAGGGTGAAAAAAAATCAAAACAATAAAAAAACAGCTACGTTCAGTCATAAGAAGTAAATTGAGACAATGGGAAAATAAATTATAAAGGGAAGGCTAACAGGCTGCATTATGAGGATGGCGTCTACCAAATATTCATAGAAGCATTGGGGGGGGAGAGAGAGAGAGAGAGAGAGAGAGAGAGAGAGAGAGAGATTAAGACATTGAGGCAGGGCTGGAGAGATGGCCTACCGGTTAAGAGCGCCGACCGCTCTTACAGAGGACCCAGGTTCGATCCCCAGCACCCACATGGTGGCTGAGAACCGTCTGAAACTCCAATTCCAGGAGAACTCCAGTTCCAGGGGAATCCGAGACCCTCTTCTGACCTCCGCTGCATTGCACGACATGGGTGCACAAACTTGCATGCAGACAGTACATTCATACACAAGAAATAAATAAAATTTATATAAAAAAAAAAAAGACATTGAGGCAGTATTTCAAATTAGGCCTTCAGAGGCCAGCATTGACCTAGATGCTTAGGCCAAACAAAGACTACAGAGGAAAGTTGAAAGTTAGTATCTAGTGATCATCGATACAAATTTCCTCAATAAATTATTAGCAAAGGTAGGTTCCAGAACACATAAAAAGTTTATGCAATATTACAAAAAGGGATTTATAGCTGACATACAAAGTGTGTAATATATACAAAGTGAATCAGTTTGATACATCACAGTTATCTAAAGAACAAAAAGCATATGGTCATATCTGCTGACATAAAAATAGTAATTAAAGTTCAACATTTATTTTATGATTCATGACAGTTTTAATATAGAAGGTAAAAGCCTATGATAAAAATCATTTAAAGAAATGCACAGAACATATTCATCACCCACAACTAAAAGTTTTTAGCAAAAGCATGAAGCAAACAGAAAGAAAGGAATCCAAATCAAAAGGAGCAATAAATTATACATATATATATATATATATATAATATATATATATAATATATAATATTAAATGTAGAGTTATAATATAATGTTAAATGTAGAGTTCTAATGTTACATGAAGACTCTAACAAAAGACTTTTGGAACTAATCCACAAAGCCTTAAAATGCAGAATACAAAAAAAAATAAAATATTGTATGAAATGAGCAAAAGTTCAATAAATATTTTTAAAATTATGTCAGCATTTTTATTCAGAATCACTTATCTGAAAAAATTAAAATATGATTTTAATAGCATCAAATATTTTGAAATGTTAATGCATAAAGTTGCTCTACTAATTTTCTGTTGCCCTGATAAAATATCACGACCAAGGCAATTAATAGAAAGAAGAGTTAGTTTATTTGAGCTTATGGTTCTAGGAATCAGAGTCTATAATGGCAGCAGAGGTGGTTGGTGTAGAAATCCCAGTTGATCACATCTTCAAGTAAGACAGGAAGGGGAAAGAGAAAGAAAATCCAGCAAGATTTCGGAATTCTTAAAGGTGGCCCCCATCTGCTTCCTCCAGCTTAGCCATGCCTCTTAAAGCCTCCCCAGACAGTGCCACCCACTGGGGACTAAATGTCCAAATTCCTGGAGCCAATAGGGAAAATTCTCATTCATACCACCACACTATAGTGTTGTTCCTTAATGTTCTGCAAAGACCTATGCATTACAAGAACTGTTCCTCAGAGGTTGCTATTCATGTCACAAAAGCAAGAAACACTCCCCTTAAGAGAAAAGTCCTACTCAAGAGAGTAAAATCTGTTACTTGGGTGAAGATCTAACAACCAGTTCAGCCAGGTCACTCACTTGACCCATGGATGACCCCTAAGAATAAGGGTTCAACTGAAGCCATGGTACAAATATAAGCAGAATAATTAGGACTTTAATGAGATGGTGAACTTTTCCTGCCAGAAATCGCAACCCTCTGGTATAGTAGCTTATTAAGCTCCAGGCATACAGCTTCATAAATCTGCTTGTTTTTCTGAATTCTTCAGAAAATGTGTAACCTCTTGTTTTCTTCTCTCTTTCCCTAACCACACTTTCTCCAGCACTATGGGTGACTCCAACATATTGGGCTTCCTAAATCTTTCTCTATGTCCCCTCCACCCCCCATGGCAGCCAATCTGTCATGTGCCTGTCCTCCACACCAGCTTTAAAAAGTATGGCTTTTGTCCTCCTCTCCTCCATTCTCTGCCTCTGGGCATACAGTGAGATTTATCACTTGCCTGTCCTGAGGGTCTTCGTTTTAAGCTCTAATAAAACAAAAGGTTCCACTTGAGCCCATTCTATTTTTTTTTTTTTTTTGGTCTTTTCAAGACAGGGTCTCCCTGTAGCCCCAGCTGTCCTGAAACTTGCTCTGTAAACCAGGCTGGCCTCTAACTCACAAAGATCCGCCTGCCTCTGCCTCTCAAGTGCTAGGATTAAAGGCATGCACCACCACGCCTGGCGAGCCCATTCTAATATTACTTTATTGAGACTGAGAACTTGAAGGGGGACCCATTTTCCCCTGTGTCATTGGAAATGGTACAATCTTTAAAAAGTAGTGCCTGGGCTAGTGGTCTGCACCTTGGTGCGGGCGGTGGGGTAGTTACCTGGGCAAGCATCTGCCGCCTCTGCCGCAGGTAGGGGGCCATGGGCGGACCGTCCTATGTCTCTCTTTCGCGCCGGGACAAGAGGGGCCGGGGCTAGTGGTCTGCACCTTGGTGCGGGCGGGGTGGTAGTTACCTGGGCAAGCATCTGCCGCCTCTGCCGCAGGTAGGGGGCCATGGGCGGGACCGTCCTACGTCTCTCTTTCGCTCCAGGACCAGAGGGTCCGGGGCTAGTGGTCTGCACCTTGGTGTGGGCTGCCAGGGCGCGGGCTAGGTCAGACATCCCCCCCCCCAGATTGGTGAGAAACCAAGTGGACCTTTTCTTGGAGAACCTTCAGAGCAAGAAGAGAAGAGTGGTTTACAAAATTGAAAACTAGATAAGTCAATACTCCATAAACAAGGAGGAGGATGGGGGGGGGAATAAAACATCTAAAGGAGGAAAGTAAAACCATCCCCTAACATAGTGAAAAGGTATTTGTGATCTGAACCACAAAAGGGAAGCCCACATGCCAGGAACACGATGAAGGGACAACATGGGAAAGGCACAGGAAAATCCTGCATCAAGCGTTACCAAACCAGTAGGAGATAGCTACAATGGGAACCCCATGGAGGAGACCCAAGGAACAGATCTTAGAGGAATAATTGCAGACCTATGCAGAGAAATTAAAGAACATAAAGAGGAATTCAGAGAACTAAAGAGGGAAAATGAAAAACTCAAAAAGGACCTAGAGGGATACAATGACAAACATCAGAAAGAACTAAAGGAACAGATTGACAAACTCCAGAAAGAACTAGAAGGAGAAAAAAACAAACGTCCGAAAGGAAGTATAAACACGGAAAAAGGAAGCCAACCAACGAAGTAAGGAGCACCAAGAAGAGACTGAGAAGGAAAAAGGAAATGGAAATTACTAAAGAAAAACACAGGAGGAAACAAAAAAGGAATTAGAACACTCAGTCAATCAAGAAGAAAGAAAAGGAAAAAGCCTCAGAAGTAGAATGGAGGAAGCAGAACAAAGAATATCAGACCTGGAAGATAACACAGAGCAATTAAAAAGCTCAAATAAAGATTATGAAAAATTTAAAAATACACAAAAGTGGAACAACCAGGAAATATGGGACACTATGAAAAGATTAAACCTCCACATCATAGGAATAGACGAAGGAGAAGAATCTCAAGAGAATAGTATTGATCAGATCTTTAACAGAATAATAGATGAAAATTTCCCCAAACTAAAAATAGACAAACCCATACAAATACAAGAAGCACATAGGACTCCAAATAGACAAAAGCAGAAAAGAAAATCCCCATGACATATCATAGCTACAATTCTAGATGCCCAAAACAAAGACAAAATTCTGAAGGCTACAAAAGAAAAACAAGTCACATACAAAGGGAAACCATCAGAATTAAAACTGACTTCTTGGCACAAACCATGAAAGCAAGAAGAACATGGAGCAAAGCATTTCCTATGTTAAAGAACTATGGATGCCAACCCAGAATACTATACACCAAATGGACCTCACAGACATCTATCAAATATTCCACACAAACACCAGAGAATACACTTTCCACTCAGCACCCCACAGAACATTCTCCAAAATAGACCATATACTGGGACACAGGGAAAAACTCAACAAATACAAAAAGATTGAAATAATCTCATGTATTCTCTCAGACTATGGTTCAATAAAACTCAATATCAACACAAGGATAAGCCCTAAAACCTACAAGAACACATGGAGACTAAACAACACTCTCCTGAATAATGAATGGGTCAAGGAAGAAATAAAGAAAGAAAGAAATACATTCCTGGAACTGAATGATAATGATAATACAACACAACAAAACCTATGGGACACTTTAAAAGCAGTTCTAAGAGGGGAGTTTATAGCCCTAAGTGCCTACATCAATAAAACAGAAAGAGCACAAGTGAATGATCTAACACTGCAGCTAAAAATACTTGAGAGACAATAACAAATGAATCCTAAACGGAGCAGACAAGAGGAAATAACAAAAATCAGAGCAGAGATCAATGAAATAGAAACAAAAAAAAACTATACAAAAAATCAATGAATCCAAAAGTTGGTTCTTTGAGAGAATAAACAGATAGACAGACCTCTAGCCCAGTTAACCAAAAGAAAGAGGAAACAACTCCAAATCAATAGAATCTGTGATGAAAGGAGAAATATCACAACAGACAATGAAAAGATCCAGACAATCATATGGGAATACTTCAAAAACCTATACTTTACTAAGTTTGAAAACCTAGAAGAAATGGATCAATATCTGAAATCCTGGGAATCACCAAAGCTCAACCAAGAAGAGATCAACAGCTTAAACAGACCAATAATATATGAAGAAATTGAAGATGTAATAAGAAGCCTCCCAACCAAGAAAAGCCCAGGCCCAGATGGTTTCACAGCAGAATTCTATAAAATATTTCAGAAAGACATACAACCATTACTACTCAAGTTATTTAGAAAGATATAAACAGAAGTAATTCTCCCAGAGTCCTTCTATGAAGCCAGCATCACTATATTACCAAAACCAGGCAAAGATACAACCAAAAAGGAGAACTATAGACCCATCTCCTTAATGAACACAGATGCAAAAATTTTAAATAAAATACTTGCAAATTGCATACAGATCCACATCAAGAAGATCATCTAACATGATCAAGTTGGATTCATTCCAGAAATGNACAAATGAACCATAAATGCAGCAGACAAGAAGAAATAACAAAAATCAGAGACAGATAAATGAAATAGAAACAAAGAAAACCATACAAAAAAAAATCAATGAATCCAAAAGTTGGTTCTTTGAGAGAATAAACAAGATAGACAGACTTCTAGCCCAGTCAACCAAAAGAAAGAAGGAACAACTCCAAATCAATAGAATCTGTGATGAAAGGGGAACTATCACAACAGACAATGAAAAGATTCACATGATCGTACAGGAATACTTCAAAAATCTATACTCTACTAAGTTTGAAAACCTAGAAGAAATGGATGAATATCTGACATCCTGGGAATCACCAAAGCTCAACAAAGAAGAGATCCACAGCCTAGATAGACCAATAATACAGGAAGAAATTGAAGATGTAATAAGTAGGCACCCAACCAAAAAATGCCCAGGCCCAGATAGTTTCACTGCAGAATTCTATAAAATATTTCAAAAAGACTTACAACCATTACTACTCAAGTTGCTTAGAAGGATACAAATGGAGGGAGTTCTCCCAGATTCCTTCTATGAAGCTAGCTTCACGCTATTACCAACACCAGGTAAAGATGCAACCAAAAAGGAGAACTACAGACCCATCACCTTAATGAACACAGATGCAAAAATTCTAAACAGGATACTGGCAAATTGCATACGGACCCACATCAAGAAGATCATCCATCATGACCAAGTGGGATTCATACAACAGATGCAGGGATGGTTCAACATACGGAAATCAATAAATATCATCAAACATATAAATGGACTGAAATACACAAACCACACCATCATCTCAACTGACACAGAGAAAGCCTTTGACAAAATCGAGCATGCTTTCATGTTTAAAGTCCTAGAGAGAATTGGACTGGAGGGATAATTCATCAATGTAATCAAAGCCATATACAGGAAACCCATAGCCAATATCATCCTAAAAGGTAGGAACTCGGCAAGGCTTCCCCCTGTTTCCCCTCCTTTTCAATATATTGCTTGAAACCCTTGCTAGGCAATATGGCAAGAAAAGGAAATTAAAGGAGTTCTAATTGGAAGAGAAGTCAAGCTATCCCTTTTTGCTGAAGATGTGATTGTCTACCTAAGGGATGCTAAGAACTCCACCAGAAAACTCCTAGAAACGATTAAGAGCTTCAGTAATATGGCAGGATACAAAATAAATCTAGAAAAATCTTTACACTAAGAACAAGCAACTGAAGAAGGACTACAAGGAGACCTTCCCACTCACAATAGCCTCAAAAACAATAAAATTCCTAGGAACAAACCTAAGCAAATACACCAAGGATCTCTAAAAAAAAAAAAAAATTAAACCCCTGAAAAAGGAAATTGAGGAAGACATCAGAAGATGGACAAACCTCCCATGCTCATGGATTGGGAAAATAAATATAGTAAAAACGTCCATTTTACCCAAAGTCATGTACAGATTTAATGCTTTCCCAATCAAAATCCTCAACAGCTTCTTCACAGATTTGGAAAAAATATCCTCAATTTCATTTGGAAAAACAAAAGACCCCGAATAGCCAAAGCCACCCTGAGTGAAAAGAGCAATACAGGGGTGATTGCTATACCAGAAATCAAACTAAACTACAGGGTTATAGTCATAAAAACAGCTTGATACTGGCACAAAAACAGACCAGTTGACCAATGGAATAAAACTGAAGATCCAAACCTGAGCACATACAATTTCAGCCACCTCATAATTGACAAGGGGGCCAAGAAGACACAATGGAGGAAAGATAGCGTCTTCAGTAAGTGGTGTTGGCAAAACTGGATCACCACCTGGAGAATAATGAAATTAAACCCCTACCTCTCACCCTGTAAAAAAGTCAATTCTAGATGGATCAAAGACCTCAACGTGAAACCCCAGACTCTGGAGGTGATAGAAGAGAAACTTGGCAGCAGACTACAAGACATAGACATAGGAAAAGACTTCTTAAATCAGATAGCAGCTGCTTAGTTAAAGTAAATATGTGTATATTAAACAACAGTGGTTTAAAGGTTCTGATAAAAATGGTAATGCATCTGAGTTAATTGGAAATATAAATTGTTGTCTACATTTGTTTTACTTAAAATCTGTATAATAATAAATTTGGGATTGGCACATACAAATATTCTCTATAATTTTTGTGTTGAAGGTATCACCTTGTAGCATTCTCTTTTACCTGTAGGATGATTTAACTTAAAAAATTAAGTTTGCTTCCTGAGTTAACCACATACAGTCACCCAAAACACCATGGGTGAATTTTATGCAAACCACTCCTTGATTCCAGCCTATAGGTATGTGTAATACAATTTCCTTTTTGAGACTCATGGGTCAAAAAACAAAAACCTAAAATAAAAAGGGGGATACAGATAGATATGAAAACTTTTTGTCAAAAACCTTGCAATTCAAATCTTAAAACTAACTACAGGAAAAGATTTATATGTTCCAAAAGGTCAAAATGTCACCAACTTAATGGCTGAGAAAGAAAAGATACAGCTTTGCATTGTGTAGGATGCACCAGGAAGTGCCAGCAGAAAGTTTAACCCATCTGAACATTGAAAGGAAGAAAAGCCTCAGATTGCTACCGAAATCAAACCCCTCTGTGGATCCTACTTGTAACAACTTTTTATAATGAGTCCTAATGAAACTTAGCTTCTAGGTGCCACAAAGTTTCAATATGAGAGACTTTCTTACCTCCTCCCCCATAGAATAAGGAGAAATATGATGATGAATAGGTCATTCTCTAACAGTAAATTGGAGCCAACTGTTATAGGGGTAATCTCTTATAAAAACCATAAAACTGCGTTCTTTAATTGACTAATAGACATAGGAACTGTGAAAAAGATTATTCTCTATTCAGAACCAAATATAATACTAAAGTCTCATTAAGCTACGCACTTAAGCAAAATATTTAATACAGGAAAGCTCTGATCAGCAATGGATTATTATACCAAGGAGATGTTGGCCATGGGATCCAATCCCCCCCAAAAGATAAAGACTTCTTTCCTCTAAACTGGGATACCTGCAAGAAGAGAAACAATAAGGCCCTGCTGTCGAAGACCTGATGTAAGCATGGGAAAGATGTATTGAGACCGCACTTGCAAGTGTACAGTTGGTCTCTGGAATACCAGAGAGTGTTACCAAAGGCTGCTAAACCAATAAAGCAAATATAGGTCTCCTCGAGTCAAGCAAGATTCCTCCATCAGCACCAGCTACACCTCACCTGCCTGGAAATACTGTGAAGCAGTTGCAGCCGTATGCCTTTATATCCCAAATCTAATTAGCTATTAGCTCTCTCCTTGGAGGAATAACTCATGGCTGATGCCACAAGCTTACATCCTCTAATATTTAGGAGATGTTATAAGCCACAGTAAGACCCTGTCATATTTAACAGAAAAAATGTAATTCATGGATTAACATACCATCCAAACATCTGTGTCTATACCAAAGTAACCTACCATAACAATTAGTACTGTTTAAATACCTATATATCTAATTGCCTGTGCTTCTTAAGTAGGAAAGCAACTCAAATTACAAAGGAAAGGAGCAACTATCCCCAGGCAACTAAAGAGAGAAACTAATAAAATCATAACAGCATAAATCCAAACCTTGACCAATAATGCAAACAAAGAATATGTTGAAAAGAAGCCACATACATCTCTCAATAATATCCTTAAATATTTAATGTCTAAACTCCCCCATCAAAATACACAGACTAGGGGAATGGATTAGGAAACAGAATCCATGTACCTGATATCTACAAGAAACCCATCTCACCCTCAAGGATGGAAACCAACATAAAGAGAAAGGATGAAAAAACATAAAGTATTCCAAGCAAGTGATACCAAAAAGCAAGCAGCAGTTGCCATTGTAATATCAAACAAAATATACCTCAGAGTAAAGTCAATCAGAAGAGACAAAGAGGGCCACTATATCCTTATCAAAGGGAACAATTAACCAGGAAGACTTCACAATCCTAAATATTTGTTCACCAACCTCAGGGGTACTAAACTATATAAACACAATTCTGCAGGACATCAAGACACAGATTAATCCAAGCACACTAATAGTGGGATAATTTACTACCCCACTGAGCCCCTTAGATAGATCAACTGGACAAAAAATAAACAGAGAGACACTGGAAATTATCAATACAATACAAAAAATGGACCTCACATATATCTACAGAATATTCCACCCAAACATCTCTAAAATTGGTGCCATACTGGGACACGAAAGAAACCTCAACAAATATAAAATGATTAAAATATTTCAGGCATTGTGTCAGATCACAGTGCAATAAAGCTCAATATCAATGTCAGATTAAGCTCTACTAGCTAGAAGAATACCTGGAGACTAAACAATACAATCTGAAGAATGAATGGGTCAGTGAAGAAATAAAGAATGAAATAAAAGTATTCATGGAACTAAACAAAAAAGACAATACAAAGCAACAAAACCTGTAGGATACTTTAAAAGCAGGCCCAAGAGGGAAATAAAAATAGAAAGGGAACAAATAAATTATCTAACACTACAGCTAAAAACACTTGAGAGAAAACAAGTGGACCTTAAACCCAACGGACAGGAAGAAATAACAAAAATCAGAGGAGAAATCAATGAAACAGAAACAAAGAAAACAATACTAAAAAAAAAAAAAAAAAGAGTCCAAAAGCTGGTTCATTGGAAAGATAAACAAGATAGACAGACCTCTAGAACAGTTAAAGAAAAGAAAGAAAGAGGACCTCGAAATAAATAGTATTCATGTTGAAAAAGGGAAACATCACAACAGATAAAGAAAAGATCCAGACAATCATAGGAGAGTACTTCAAAAATCTATACTCTACTCTTTGAAAACCTAAGAGAAATGGATGAATATCTGAAATCCTGGGAAGCAACAAATCTTAACCAAGAAGATGCTGATAGTTTAAACAGACCCATAACATTTGAGGAAATTGAAGACCTAATAAAAAAACTTCCCAACTAAATAAAAGCTCAGGGCCACATGTTTTTCACAGCAGAATTCTATAAAACTGAGAAGTATAATCGACACTAAGAAAAGGCCGAATCAGTCCGAATTAAAAAGTATATAAAGGTAGGCATTTATTCCAGGAAACGCAGTTTCTTGGGAAAATCTGCAGCAGCCAGCTATCCTGAGGGCCATGGAAAGCGAGCTTCTGAGAGGCTGGGAAAACCTTTTATAAGGGAGAGGTGAGATGGTAACCTATTGGAATCAGGCCAATTGAAACAGGCCAAGGGCTAAGATCCGGAGGTGAGTCTCAGGGAATCTGGCCTGGCTGGAAAAGGAAGGAGAGTCTTTCAGGTCTATGCCATCTTGGCTTTTTGAACCAAGTCTGACCTAAGAAAAACATTTAGAGAGGTCTTACAACCATTACTACTCAAACTATTCAAAATGATACAAACAGAGGGAAAGCTCCCAAACTCCTTCTATGAAGCCAGCATCACTCTAATTTCAAAACCAGACAAAGACACAACCAAAAATGAAAATGATAGACCCATCTCATTAATGAACACAGATACAAAAATTCCCAACAAAATACTTCTAAATTGCATATGGACCCACATCAAAAAGATTATCCAACATGATCAATTTGGATTCAGACCAGAGGTGCAGGGATGGTTTAACATAAATCAATAAATTTCATAAAACACATGAATGGACTGAAAGACAAAACCCACAAAATCATCTCAACTGCTGCAGAAAAAAAAAAAAAAACTTTGACAAGATCAAGCATTCCTTCATGTTTAAAGTTCTAGTGAGAATTGAACTGAAAGGAACATTCCTAAATACAATCAAAGCCATATACAACAAACCTACAGCCAAAAACATCATAAATGGAGAAAAATGATAAAGCAATCCCCTTAAAGGTGGGAGCCTGGCAAGGCTGCCCCTGTCACCCCTCCTCTTCAATGTAGTGCTTATGATGCTTGCTAGGGCAATAAGACAAGAAAGGGAAATTAAAGAAATATTAATTGGAAAAGAGGAAGTCAAACTATCCCTGTTAGCAGATGATATGATAGTTTACCTGAAGGATGCTAAAAACTCCACCAGAAATCTCCTAGAAACAATTAAAGAGTTTCAGTAAAGTTGCAGGATACAAAATTAAACTAGAGAAATCAGTAGCCTTTCTTTATACCAACAACAAGCCACTAGAGAAAGAATATAAGGAGACCTTCCCACTCACAATAGCCTCAAACCTAACCAAAGACACCAAAAATCTATACAACAAAAATTTTAAACCCTTGAAGAAGAAGACTGAAGAATACATAAGAAGATGTAAAGACCTTCCATGCTCATAGATTGGAAAAATTAATATAGTAAAAATGTTGATCCTTCCCAAATTAACATCCAGACTCAATGCAATTCCTATTAAAACCCCCATGAGTTTCCTCACTGACTTGGAAAAAAATCCTTAAATTCATATGGAAAAACAAAAGACCCTGAATTTCTAAAGCAACCCTTAGCAAAAAATGCAATATGAAGGGGGGGGTTCAGTCACTTTATGGGACTTCAAGCTATGTTACAGGGCTATAGTCATAAAGGCATCATGGTACTGGCACAGAATCAGATCCATTGACGAATGGAACAAAATTGAAGATCCAAACTTGAGGCCATACAATTTCAGCCACCTCATATTCAATAAAGGGACAGAAAAGGCTCCTTGGAGGAAAAATAGCATATTCAGCAAATGATGCTGGCCAAACTTGATCACCCTATGTAGAAGAATAAAATTAAACCCCCTACCTCTCACCCTGTACAAAAATCAACTCCAAGTGGATCAAAGACCTCAACCTGAAACCTGAAACTCTGAAGGTGATGGAAGAAAAAGTTGGTAGCAATCTACAAGACATAAGAGAAGGAAAAGACTTTCTAAATCAAATAGCAGCTACTCAGGAATTAAGGACAATAGCTGACAAGTGGGAAATCATCAAACTCAAAAGCTACTGTAGAGCGAAAGAAACAATCATGGAAGTGAAGAGAAAACCCACAGAGTGGGAGGAATCCTTGTCCAGTCAGAACATTAACATCCAGAATATATAAACTAGTCAAAAAAGGAAGAAATAAGAAAACAAATGACTAACTGAAAAGATGGAGTAAAGAGCTGAAGAGAGACTTCACCAGTAAGAAAAGAAAGATGGCTCAGAAACATCTTAAAATGTGTTCAACAAAGCTAATAATTAAGGAAATGCAAATTAAAACCTCTGTAAGATATAATCTCACTCAGATAAGACTGGCTAAGATCAAGAAAACAAAAGACACCAAATGCTGGAGAGGTTGTGTGAAAAGGAGAACTCTCATCCACTGCTTGTAGGAATGTAAACTCATTCAACCACTGTGGAAATCACTGTGGAGAACCCTTAAAAGACTCAGAATGAGCCTACCACTTGACCCAGCCATACCACTCCTTGCAATATACCCACAAAATTAATCCTTCTGCAATGATACATCCACATCTAAGTTTATTACAGCTCACTTCACAATAGCGAAGACCTAGAACCAACCCAAATGCCCTCAACTGAGGAGTGGGTAACAAATATGTGGCACATCTACACAATGGAGATCCATGCAGCAGTAAAGAAAGATGACATCATGAAATTTGTAGTTAAATGGATGGAACTCAAAGCCATTATGCTAAGTGAAGTAACACAGCCCCCCCTCCAAAAAAAAACTAATGCGGGATGGTTTCCCTCATTTGTGGATGCTAGTACCAAATCCCCCAAGCAAAAGGCAAGCTAAGCAACGTTATTGTTATGTTTCTTTCTGTCTGAAAGCAACTGTGAAGTTATAATATGAATTACTTAATGAGCCACAGATTTAACTTACCACTTACTTTCAGACATGGTAATTAATGTATATGGGTGGAAGGGTTATATTCATATTTTAGAGTAATATGAAATTAAAGGGAAAATGTGAACTCCTAAACATATATTGGAGTTTAACATACAACTTATTCCTGATGGACATATTTCTGTTACATATATGATGTTTATATAGGCATGTTTTGGAGTAATATAATTGGGAGGAAACCACAACAACATAAGGACTGGGTCAAAGAACGGACAGATAAAGTTAAATTTTGCCCCAAACCATAAACCCTTGCATAGAAAAACTTTAAAAATACTGAGAGAAAGATTCGGGACATGTATGGCAGAATGCATGATCTAGGGTGCAGTGGAGGGAAAGGGAAAGCAGAATATGTCTAAATTGATCTGAGAAATGATGTCTGAAATATACAAAACATCAATAAATTATTATATTAAAAAGTATATAATTACAAGAAGCACACAGAACACCAATTAGTCAATACCAGATCAGAAACCCCCTAAAGAATATCTAAAGAATATCATAATAAAAAAGACCAAATGTACAGGATAAAGAGCGAGTACGAAAAGCTTTTAGAGGAAAACAAAAATTTTCATATAACAGAAAATCCATCAGAATTACAGCTGACATTTCAAACCAAATTATAAAAGCCCAACGATTCTGTAAAAAAAAAAATACTCCTGGTTCTAAATGACCAGAGACATGAAACCACCATCATTTACCCAGCTAAAGTATCAGAGCCAAAGGGTAAATTCACTTTCTATTTAGCAGCCCATGAACATTTCTCTAAACTGAACACATACTGGGGCACAAAACAAACCTCAAAAAAAATACAAAAAATTGAAATGATTTCATGCATTCTATTAGACTACAACAAAATATATCTTAATATCAAGAGCAAAAGAAGCTCTAGAAGTTACATGAACACACAGCTTAAACAACACATTCCTGAATGATTAATGGGTCAAAGTAAAATAAAAAATGAAATAAATGTATTCCTGAAACTAAATTAAAATAAAAATAAAACACAGAAATGCTTCTGGGACACTTTAAAATCAATCCCAAACCCAAACCTAAAAGACAAGAAAAAATAAGAAAAATCAGATCACAAATCAATGAAAAACAGTACAATGCACTTAAACTGATTTTTGAAAATATAAGCAAAATAGGCAGAGCCTTAGGACACTTGAAAAATGGAAGAAAAAATTTCAAATGCGCAAAATCTGAGATAAAAGGGGAAATATTACAACAGACATAAAATATTCATAGCATTAAGTGGGAAGACATAAAGAACCTAACCTTCTCAAATAACACTGTGTTCATCCTCCTACACTGGGACCACCAGCAGTCCCTCCCACAGCCCCAGAGATAGGCTGCTCTGAAAGCTAGTAGGGGCTCAGACAGTTTTAGACTACTTGAGAATGCATGAATCTGGCTTCCAACAGATCTTATTCCAAAACAATGCTGTTCCTACTGACTAGTAGGGTCACAGACCTTAGGATGAAAACTGAGAGTACCAGAATGATGCATTACTTGGACTTTGAATAGCTGGATGTAGGGTGCGCAGTCCTCCAGAAAAGGACAGGTTTTTGATGTTGAATATTTTCTCATGGATCCAGTGCTTCTTCATGCCCAAGAGCTCCTCCTGGCTCTCCAAGACTTTGAACTTCCCTCATTTTTCTGAAAGAAAGGAAGGGGCCAGAAGGCCAAACACCCTGCCAAACCAGTCAGAAAAACTTGACGTGAGGGGCCAGGGGCATATAAAAGGACTCCAAGTGGCAGTGGTTCTCTTTCACCATTTTGCCATCTTGGGTAGATGTCACCAAGTGCATGCTGGAAATTTAGAAGGACACAAGGTGAGGGGAACCTCTGCTCTTGTCAATAAGTTATATTTTCCCTCATTAACTCTGTAAGAAAGCCTGCATAAACTCGCTAGACTTCCCAGACTGTGGTTCAGAGAACCTTTCCCTGTTTTGCCTTGGGACCCTCTGGTGGCAGAGGTGGGGCACCATGTGTTTGGGCACCTCCCAGGAGGAATCACAGTGCTAAAGTCTTCTGGTACTTCCTACATAAAATCAAAAGAGAGAACCTGAGGCCCAGACCACCAGCTTTTCAAACTCAATAAGAAAAACATCAAGACATATCAATAATTTGAACAGAATCAGGCTCAAACTCAACAAAGGTATGAGTTTCAAAGCAGAATAAAAAACAGCAAAAGAAATCCATATGCAAAAATCACAATGAAAAGACTTATAATAAGTTCAAACAAAATACCACCAGTCCAATAGAAGAGTTCTACAATGAGAATACCCTAGAAATACCTAGAACAGAGAATTAAAAAGAACAGTCATAAGCATAATAAAATAAAACAAATTTAAAGAGTTGAACACACAAAAACAAATCAAGGAACTAAAAGAAGATAGGGATAAACTTCAGAATGAATTCACAAGAGGTGGAAATATTGAAGCCTTTTACATGAAGTTTAGCTCTCATATTCCTAGATAAGCATATGAAAAGTGGTAAGAGAGATCAATGGTCCAACCTAGCCCAAAAGCCTAATATCCATAAGAAATAGCACAACAAGCTACCTCCTTTGGTGCAGTAGTGGCACTATTATAATCTTCTGGGTGAGGGATAATGGGCCTTACTTAAGATCCCTAGATAGGCTGACTAGACTCCAGTGGATTAACTTGCACTTAAGGACATCTGAATACAAATGCTTGATTGGACAAGACAACATTTATGGCAGAATAGATAAGGTCCATTGGGGTATTTGGGGTCATGGATGGGGGAAGGGGTCTAAATTTGATTAAGAACCATTACATGAAATGCACAAAAGCTCAACAAAATTTTCAATTTCCTTTAGTAATTTAGGAAAGTGCAAAATCAAAACCACTTTATTATTTCATCTTACCTGAGGCTGGAGAGATGGCGCAGTAGTTAAGAGTAGTGACTGTGCTTGAAAAGTACTTGGGTTTGATTCCCAGCACTCATATGGAGCCTAATAACCCTCTGTAATCCAGTACCTGGGGAATCTGACTCCCTTTTCTGACTTCCATGATCATTGCACAACACAAGTTTTCTTATATACATGCAGGCATACACTCATATACAGAAAATAAATAATAATCAAAATATTAAAAAAAATCGTCTTGTCACTGTCAGACTGGCTAAGACCAAAAGGAAAAATAATACCACATGATGACAATGATATGGAGAAAAGGACACACTAATTCACTGTTGGTTGGATTTGAAAACTCATGCAACCACTATGGAAAGAAGTGTGGAGAACTCTTAACAACCTAAAAAAAAATCAATCTACTACTTGATCTGGTTTATACAACTACTTGGTATATACCAAAAAGAATCACTAAGTAAGGATACTTGGGTATCCATTTGTGTTGCTATTATTTTCACAGCAACTAAGGAACATATACAACCTAAATGTTCATGAACTGAGGAATAGATTTTGAAAGTGTGGTACATTTCATGTGAGTTCTACTCAGCAGTAAAGAAGACAGCAGAAAATAAACCCCAAAATAACCCAACCTACCAAGGATCAAATGGTCTTTAAAATGAACAGACAATTTTCAAGGAATAAGAAATGTTGAGTAAGCATTTTTAAGAGATTAAAATAGGTACACATCAAGTATATGCAAATTAAAAGCAGTATGGAATCTCATCTCACGAATTCATAATAGAAATTTACAAAGTGTTATGCATACAAACCACAATGATGAATGTCCTAATAAGATATCACTAATTTTTCAGTAGTGTATCTTCTACCTTGGAGATAATGAACAACTCTCTAATTGAGCTTAAGTTCCATTTAATAGAAGGGAATTCATGCCAGGTATTGTATTCCTAACAAAATACCTTTGGCTAGAGAGGTCATAGAAGAGAACCTACTATTTTCATTTCACATATAGTTACTAATTATATTCTAGATATTTATACTTATACTCACAGATAATGTAGTTATCACCCTTAATCAAGGAAGCCTTTGGTTTCAAGGATGGAGACAAGTAAAGACATCCACATGCCATATAATAATAAAGAACTTGAAATCTGTGATGGAGAAATATCAAGTCACATATAAAGACAGGCCTGTCAGAAAAGAAAACATCTGACTTTTCAGTGGAGAATATGAATGCTAGAAGGATTTGAACTGATGTCCCACAAATTATGAAAGGATACAGATGTCAGTTCAGACTACCATATCTAGAAAAACTGCCAGTTGTAATTGAAGAAGGAAGAAATATTGTCAATACAAAAACACATTTCAGGAAATTATGTCTGCTAAGACAGTTCTACAGAGGATGGTAGAATGAATACCAGAGTCTAAAGAGAAGACTGAAAAAATCCACAAGGGAAAAAAGGAATAAATATGTAAATCAAAAGAGTTCTAAGAAAACATCACCAACACAAGAGCACAGAAAGAATTACTAAATATTTGTCAACAATAAGTATCCTTACTAATGGTTTCAATTGCCCAATAAAATGCATAGATAACTGATTGTATTAGGAAACACAGTTTGTCTTGTGCTTCTCCCAAAAAATATATCTCACCATCAATGCTTGACACCACCTTAGGGTAAAAAGATTGAAAAAATATTTCACAGAAATTTATTTAAGAAAAAATGTAATATTTGACAATTTAGACTTCAAACCAAAACTAGTCAGAAGAAAGTACATAAACTCAAATCCACAAAGAAATTAAACTATTTCTAGAAGTAAATGGAAAGGAAAACAGAAGATACCACAATCTATGGGACATAATGTAAGTCAGTCTTCAGTAGGAAGTTTATAGCACATAATGATAACTTAATGATATACCAGAAAGCCTTGGAAAACAGAGAACAACAACAACAACAAAAAAATCCAAAAGAAATAGATTGAAAAGATAAAGAAAATTTTAGAAACAAAAATACCAATGCATACAATCACTGAACTTAAGTGTTTGTTCTTTGAAACAATTAGCAAGATTGGTAAGAATTTTAGCCAAATATGGGGAGAGTGGTGGCACATGCCTTTAATTGTAGCACTTGGGAGGCAAAGGGAGGTGGATCTCTGTGAGTTCAAGGCCAGCCTGGTCTACAGAGCGACTTCCAGGACAGCTGGGGCTACAGGGAGACCCTAAAAAAAAAAAAAAAAAAAAAGAACTATTTATCAGGGCTGAAGAGATGGCTCAGTGGCTAAGAGCGCCGACTGCTCTTCCAGAGGACCCAAGTTCGATTCTCAGCACCCACATGGTGGCTAAGAACTGTCTTTAACTCCAGTTCCAGGGGAATCTGACACTCTCTTCTGACCTAAGCGGCATTGCACAACATGGGTGCACCAACGTACATGCAGACAGTACACTCATACACATAAAAAATAATAAATAGGGGGCTGGAGAGATGGCCTAGCAGTTAAGAGCGCCGACTGGTCTTACAGAGGACCCGGGTTCGATCCCCAGCACCCACATGGCGGCCGAGAGCTGTCTGAAACTCCAATTCCAGGAGAACTCCAGTTCCAGGGGAATCCGACACCCTCTTCTAACCTCCGCGGCATTGCACGACACGGTTGCACAAACTTGCATGCAGACAGCACATTGATACACATACAGAAATAAATAAATGCGTGGCGTGGTGGCACACGCCTTTAATCCTAGCACTTGGGAGGCAGAGGCACACGGATCTCTGTGAGTTCGAGGCCAGCCTGGTCTACAGAGTGAGTTCCAGGACAGCCAGAGCTACAGGGAGACCCTGTCTCAAAAAGAACAACAACAACAAAAAATAATAATAATAATAATAAATCAATTTAAAAATTAAAAAAAAATTGCCAAATATAACTCAAAGAAATTAAGACAGGTCCAAAATTCGTAAAATTATAGATGAAAAGGGAAGCATAGTAAAAGATTCTAAAGAAATTCCGATAATTACACGAACATACTTTTAAAAGCCTACATTCTATTAAACTTGAAAATCTGATAAAGATAGATGAATGCATATTTATGAATGGCATAAAAAAGTGAAACCAGGGTGAGGTAAACAGCTTAAATATAATCACAACACGATGAGAAGGAAATGTTAATTAAGATTGTCTCAACTAAAAGAAAAATCTCAGGACCAGGTGCATACAGAGGCAAATTATACCAGATTTTCAAAGGACTTGGATCAATACTCCTCAGATTATCCCATAAAACAGAAAAGGAGTACAACTAAATTATTTTTACGAAGTCAATATTTCCCTGATAGTCACAGCAGACAAAAATCGAACACAGAATTGTAGGCTAATTTCTCAGATTAACATAGATGCAAAAACTAACAATAAATTGCTAGAAACTCAATGCAGGAGCACATCCAAAAGATTATGCTCCACATTCAAACTGGCTTCATGCCAGGGATAAAGGTATTGTTCAATATACATAAATCATGTTTGAGCTTAAGTCGTAGGGGTTGCATTTTAGATGTGTTAATTGTGGTTTCTTTTCTATTCCTGTTTACTTGGTATTCTTATGCCTTGATAGATATCTTTTTCCTTAGATTTGGAAACTTTTCTTCTATGATTTTGCTTATATCGTTTTTGTGCTTTTGACTTGATTTCCTTCCCTTTCCTCTATACCAAAGATTTGTTAACTGTGGTCTTATCCCACAGGTTGTGCATGATCTGTTCTTGGGGTTTTTCAGGTATAACTTTTTCTTTGAGTGACCCATTTCCTTGACATTGTTTTCAAGAACTGATATTCTCTTATAGAGTAACACTTTTAATATTTTCTTATTTGGTATAGGTATAAACTATAAGAAGCTTCTGTAGTGTTAGTTTCCATACATGTTTTTCTAAAGACTTTATTATTAGTTATCCCTCTCCATAGTTCCCACTTCCCTTTCCTCCAATTCACCACACTCACTATTTAACTCTGACTTCTTCATTATTCTCCTTTGTATTACCACCTTTTATTTCCTGTTATTTGAAGCCTTCTTATCATGGGCACGTACTGCTTATTAAAAAAAAAAAAATATATATATATATATATATATATATATGCATTCAAAATTAGCATCCACTTAATGAAATTTAACATTTGCATTCATGGGTCTGGGTTATCTTACTCATGATGATTGTTTTCAGTTCCATTTACCTGTGAATTTCAAAACTTCATTTTTCTTAAAAGTTGAAAAATATTCCATTGCATATATGTCCCATAACTTCATTATTCATTCATCAGTTGATGGACATATAGATTATTTTAATCTCCAGTCTACTGTGACTAGAGCAGTCATGAACATGTATGAAGTGATCCCTTGTGATAATTTAGATTCTTTTGGGTATATGCCTAAGAGTGTTATGGCTGGATGACGGGGGAGCATTTTTTTCTGTTTTTTTTTTGAGGAATCCCCACACTGGTTCTTCAATAAAAAATGTGTGGTAGAAATAAAAAGTCCAATGCCAGAAACAGACTCACTCATTTGAAGCTGTTTATCAGGGGTCCTGAAGACACTCAAATAATATTAACCACTTTCTACGCTCTTGGTTACATATCAGAACTTTCCAGTAAATCCCTATTTCTTTTTTTCTATTTCTTTTGGTCTTTCTGAGAGAGTCTCTGCTTGCAACACAAACCTGCCTAGAAATCATAGATCCATGCATCTCTCAGTTATTTTATCAGCATAGAATCTTCCTTCTGCAATAGATGGCAATTCACACAGAGATCCACAACTGGCCATGCACAGAGAATTTGATAGTTCAGAGTTCTTATCCCTGAATAGGACACCTATATCAAGCCACTGTCCCAAGTCTTGAGAAAGAAGGGGCAGTAGGGTTTTAGAGTCAGAGGTAGTGAAAGATCGCAAGGAAATGTAGTTTTCCAGAATGTTTGGTTGTTAAACATATGAAGTCACAGAAAGGGTGGAAGTAAACCCAAGTCCTATCCTGGCACAGAACTTAAAAGTGGATAAGAAACCCCAATCCGAGATGGGGAAATATTGGCAACTAATCAACTGATACCTACTGTGAGTCAGTAGGTTCAGAGTCAGTAGGTGTGACTCTGAGTAGGATAACTAAACTCTGGTGGATGGTCCCACACCAAAGAGCATTTTATGGGTCAAAAATTTGACTTGAGAGACCATCATGGGCTTACTGTGCTTACTTATAGAGTAATGGGTTAGGGCGTACTTATAGGAATGTGGGTTCACCTCATGGAAGACTCCACAGCCACACAAAATGGTGAGAGACCCTTACCTAGTGTTCCTCATCTTATATACTCTTAGCCCCTCCTTCTTGTGCCACTACGGTTATGCTGTCTGGTAGGTTGAGAGGTGTGGTTCACCTACCCTACCCCTTCACTCTTGCAAAGTATAACAGTCAACAAGCTGGACCGATGATGATCCTAGGGAAGTGGGTACAACCAATCTTGGGAAGAATGCATCAGTCATCGTCTGCCTACCAGAAGACAGCCATACACACACTCCACTCATTCCTCTAGCCTTTAGTTTCTTTCTGCTATCTCTTCTACAAGAGTCCCTCAGCCTCAGAGGGGACAATATAGATACATTTCATACTTCTTCCCACTTTATTGAGATTCTGAACCCTTGGATCTTTTCATTACCTGTTGCTGGGGCATAGATTGTTGGCTCATCTCAGTATTAATTTTCCTACTATAAAAACAAATTATGGACTGGAGAGATGGCCTAGCAGTTAAGAGCACCGACCACTCTTGCAGAGGACCCGGGTTCGATCCCCAGCACACACATGGCGGCTGAGAACCATCTGTAACTCCAATTCCAGGAGAACTCCAGTTCCAGGGGAATCCGACACCCTCTTCTGACCTCCGCGTTATTGCATGACACGGGTGCACAGACCTACAAGCAAACAGTACATTCATACACATAAATAAATAAAATTAAATTAAAAAATGAAAAGGAAGAATTAGGAACACATAAATAGACCCCCCTGACTACTGTAATAAATTATGGACATAAACACAAATGCTTTGAAGTCATTTTAGCAGGTGCATCATATCCACCTAACAAAACCATTTCAGAGACTTCCTAACTGGTGCCTATAACTTCCCCTGCTACAATGGGTTGCCCTGCTTTATAGTACCAGATTGGTATTAAGCTTTAAGTTCAATGGGAAATTTGTTTGTTGTACATACACTACTCACACCACTATTGCACAAGTAGGCATATCTTGGTTTGCATATCAATAATGCAACATGTGGGGTCCATCATCAAGCAGATCAATTGGGGACAATTCTCCCCTAACCATCTGCATAGTCCCCTCTCGCATTATGAAGGCCAGCCATCTGGCATCAGGGAGTTTCCAGTTCAGTTCTACCTTGATTTCTCCCCTTTCCATGTTCACATCATGCAGTTTATTTAGCAATATATGGTCTTATCATCTTTTTCTAGTGAGCAACCAACATTAGTGGCAGTAGGATTTATTATTTTGGTGGCCTCCAGGGCCTCCCTGACCAACAGCTCATGTGGTCAGCCAATTTCTGGGATTTTCATTTAACAAACATAAAAACTCAGGCAGGGCTTTCTTCAACCCCCGTAGAGTTTCTATTGTCCTTAAAGATTATAACTGTTATTTCAGAAACCATTTTTGACTTTAATTAACCCTGACCCTGTAGGTTATAAGGAAGGTGGAAATGCTATTGGTTACACTCAGCCTAGGTTTGCATATCAGTCCTTGTGAAATGAGTGCCCGTGTGGCTATCAATTCTCCATGTCCTCTCATACATGATAGTGTATTGGGTCAAGCCCTTACAGGTAGCCTGACCTTCTGTTCCTTTACAGGGAAAGGCCTGTGTAAGACTTGTGGCCATGTCCACATAAATGAGAGCATACATGCATCCTTCACTGGCTTGCACACGGGCCCTATATAATCTATTTGTCATTCTCTTAGGAGACAAGCTGACATATGCATGTGTCCCATCATGGCATCTATCCTTCAGGCCATAACCAAGAACAAGCATCACAGGACTGGACAGCCCACTGAATGCCAGAGTATTTTACTTGAATGCCAGAAGCTTTGGATATTTTCCACACTATGCTGGCTCCCCTCTTGTCAGACTTGATATTAATCCTGTATTCTGCCTCTGGAGACACCTGGGGGCAGATGGCCCTTATCTTGGTAGGAGCATCAGCATCCTGATTCCCCAGTAGACTCACAAGTTTGCCACTTGGTAAACCTCCAGGTGCACCAGCTCTTACTGTACTTTACTATATATTTCCTTCTACATCTCATGTTCCCATAGTAGTTGTCCCATCACCTGCCAGTTTTCTCTTTCCATTTGGGTGGTCCCTAAATTTATGCCTTTGAACACCACCCTACTCTCAGTACAGATAGTCAACTAGCCAAGATTCTTTTGTTACTACTATTCATACAGCTCTTGATTTTCTCCTTTTTCCTCTTTCTAGTCCCATAATGTTAGAGTTCATCTGTACTGCCACAGCTATCCATTCTTGTTTGACCCCTTTGTTAGTGCCATAATTATACCAGGCATAAGCAGGAATTGGGGAAGTCCTTCTAGCACTCAGTCTAGTTTTGATGGATGCAAGGGTGCCCATTTAATCGCAGGATGATCCATGATGAAAACACATGCAGGAAACTACACCACATGGACGCATGTTAAGGTCCAATTGCAGAGAGAGTTTTTATTCCAAAATGTCTGGTTATGGAGACAGCATGACTCAACTCCCAGGGCCAAATCCTAAACATTTTCGTCACTAAATCCCACCCCATGGGTGTGGCCAGGGAGGTCCCATTATTTTAGAATGCTACCCATCTTAACTCAAATTTCCCACAGATGGATAGTCAATTACAGGAGGTGAAGGGAAAAGCTTGAAATGACACCAGTCCTAGTACTACCTGCATGGCATTGGGGATGGGGTTTGATGACACCACTTCTTACTGTTGTAAAAAGGCCATCTATCATTGCAACATTTAGTTTTGTGCTAGTCCTGACAGAGGCTTGGCGAATAGGCCTTCCACCCATCTTTTTATGGGATATGTTGTTTTTATAGTAACCAAAGTAGGCCCTTAATGGACTCCATCTATTGCAATGATTTGTATATGTCCAGAAGTTGTTGTTCTACAGTTGTTATGAAGATTCTGCACCTTTCCATGAATGGGGCCAGAATCCAATAAGGATTGCATTCTCTGGCTGTTGTTGCCATAAACACCACCCATAATCCTCAGGACTCCTGTGATTTCCCAAGAGGAAGGGACACTAGAGTATAGAGCTACACAGTTGTTTAACTTGTTCAATCAGGTTTCTTGGCTTGCTCAAATGCCTTTTGGCCTTTCCATTCCAATTCCATGTAGCATCTCTTTTTATCAAATTATACAAGGGATGGGTGACCTGGGCAAAGTGAGTTTATAACTAACCTTAAAACCCTAGAAGCCAACCCCTCCCCAAAGAAAAAAGTACCTGCAACACTTTTGCATTCTTTGCCCCAGGCTATTGTATGATTTTTTTTCAATAGTTGTGCCAGAAATAATGTGACCATAAAATTCCTAATAAATTTACTCCTCTACCAAGTCTTTGTATCTTGTGCAGGTTGATTTCCCATCCTTGCTCTTCCAGGCTCACTTTTATGTCTCCCAGATGAACTTCCAAATTTGTAAGACACTCAGTAGTTAGCATTATATCATCTATACATTTGATCCTCTTTAGAGATTATGATCAGAATAACAGGGCCAAGTCCCAGACCAAAATTCCATGACAAATCTGGGGCACTGGAGATAACACTGTAAATGTACTCTTAAGGTCTATTGTTGCCCATTCCATGTGGATCCAAATTGTTCTTGGGATTTAGCTGCAAAAGTGGTACGGAAGAACAGGTTAACAAGGACCAGTGTAGCATAGAGTTTCCCATTTCCTGCAGTAGCTGTTAAATTAGAAATCTGATGATGGGCTCAGCTACATGGATGGAAAATACCACCTTATTTAACTCTCTATAATATACAGTTAGATTTTGGAGCTATCTGATTTCCTGATCAGTCCTACTTTGCTATTGAAGGGGTTCTGGGTGGGTAATCTCTACCCTTTCTAGTTCCTGGATGGTTTCTATAATTTAATCTAGACCCCCCAAGCAATGTGTATTATTTAATATTCCTTGCTTTTCATATGGTCGAATATTTTACTCTCTCCCAACTTATTCAATTCCTTACAATTGCCTTCAGAGTCAATAAGCTTGGCTGTGATGCTCCTAGACAATGGATGCAATGAAGCTTGGAAAGAAGTCATCTGTTCATCATCTGCCTGTTGGAGGACAGTCCTATGAAACAATATATTATAGAGGACATGAAATTGGGAAAGGGTTTGTAAGTTGGAGTGAATATAAGGGAAGATATATAAATATGATAACATTTATTGTATAAAATTTACAAAACTCAACAAAATTACTTAAAAATAATTTCTGGTACTCTTCAACTTAATCTAATCTCTTAGTGAGACATTCCTCTAAGCTTTTTGTAAGACTTTCTGTGTTTTTTATTTTGAGTTTTGTTTCAGTTTGGTTTTCTTCAGAAATTATTTCTTAACTTTTTATATATTCAACTGTGCTTTTTGCAGTCTTCATTAAATCTTTTATTCATATCTTCTTTGAACAATTATAATTGCTATTTTGAAATCACAATCTTGTGCATCAGCTAAGGTGCCTTTCTCATGTGACATTACAAAGAGTGCTAACTTCTGGGGGATATATATTATCTTGGTTATTCATATTAATTGTGATTTTGTAATGGGACATAAGCATCCCCAGTTATGTCACTGGTGTTTTTCCTTTGTATGAATATCTGATCTCACCTTTAGTGAGTGGATATTTGGATCCTTAATTGCTGCTACCCTAACTTTTAGTGTTTGCCCCAGCTTAGTTGTGTTCGATGTTCAGTCTTGGGGCAACTCTGTTTTGATGTATGAACGGGTTGTAAGAAGTTCTCTCAATTCAGGTAAGTATAGGTGCAACTACAAAGCTTGAGATTCCCTGATGACTGCCTGACCTGAGCTATCCCTGGTAGTGTTAGGGTAAGGAGCAAGGACAGGCAAGTTTATGTAGAACTGACCAACTGTGCCATTGTGAATTTGGTGAGATTTGAGCTGCCAATGTGATTGTGGAATGGTGGCGAATAAAATTCTAGGATTGTCAAACTCACTAGACTTGTAGGTTAGCAAAACACTTGAGGAGGCCTAGGCCTGGGAATATGGGATAGTGAATGGGAAAGGCTGAGTTGGCAAAATTCAGTGGTGTGCACAGGGTTGAGATATTGCACAGGGTTTACAACATCAGCTAGGTAAAGGAGTGTGGAACAATATACAGGGAATGTTAGTGTTGTGGAATTCCCTGGTCTGAAGGTTCTACAGGGTTTGTGATCCAAGCTAAGACTGAGAGAGTGGAATGGCAAGGAGGACACATTTTATTCTTCCTGGGTTGGCTTAGGTTTAACTTTAGACCCTGCTACTCTGTCCAGCTCTTATAAAGCTTTTGCTTGAATGTTAATCAGAATCCATGTTCTTCTTAAACTGTATTTTCCTTACATTACAAGATATGCACACAGAATTTCATTTAACTGTAAAGGTAAATGAAAGTTGAAGGAAAGTAAATCTTGAAATTTTTATAATGAATGAGCCAATCCAGACAAATATTGTTTGTTATCTTTCATATGTGAATCACAGCTTTTAATGATTTATCAATACAGACTATCAAACTTGAAATGGATGGCAGGTGAGGGAAATGAATTCCTGAGAAAGGGCAGAATGGAGTAGAACAAGTGACATGGAAAAGGTAACAGAGAAGAGGCTGGAGAGATTTTTCTGTCAGTAAAGTGCCTATGCACAAGCATGAATAACCATGTTAGGATTCCTGGCACTCAAGTAAAAGCAAGAAATGGTCATACATGTCTCTATCTTAGTATTTTGAGGTGAAGAAACAGATGGATCCTTGAAGCTCATTTTTGCTAAAATTCCTTCTCAGAAGTACTTGAGGTGCTACGCCCCCCCTCCCATGTTCCAAAAGGTAAAGGGGAGGACTCTCCAAACCTACAGTTTGGAAGAGTCTAGCGAGTTTAATTGGGGTACTTACAGAGTAAATGGGTGAGGAAGGTCACTTACAGAAAGGCACTTCTCCCTTCCCCTTCATGTTTATCCAAGGCCCTGCCCCCTTGCATTGTCTGTGTATAAGCTCTTAACCCTGCCTTCTTATAAGGTCAAAGCTGGCTGGCTAGTTTGCCTAATCCTGGGCAGTCAGATGTTCCTATGCCTGAGCATTTGATCTCCAAAGTCAGTCTTCCTTTCAGAGGACAGCACACACCACACTCACTCAACAGCTAATCTTTGACCTCTAGGTTCAGTGAAGTCTCTGTCTTAAAAGGTAAGGCAGATGGGGATAGGGAGATGGCTCAGTGGTTAAGAGCACGACTATTCTTGCAGAGGACTTGGGTTCAATTCCTAGTACCCAAATGGCGGTTAAACACCATCCTTAACTCCAGTTATAGGGGATTCGATGCCCTCTTCTGATCTCTGCTGTATTGCACAACATGAAGACAATACACTTCTACACATAAAAGAATGAAAGAAACGGACTTAGAGAAATGGTTTGGGAGATAGACTCAGTTTTATTCATGCCAGCAATGTGTTCATATACAAAAAGCTACTGTGCTCTGGGCAAGGAAGTAGGGGGCAGAAGGGAGGGAAGGGAGAACCACCTTGGCTCTTAGGGTCCGAGGGGCTGCAGAGCTCTTGTTTGTGCAACCAGTAAACTAAAGGTGTGACATTTTGTTCAATACCTTAAGGGAAGGGGCCATCTGGGTCTGGAACTTTGCAGAGACAGGTAAGGCAGGAAAAACTGCAATATCCCGACCTCACAGAGCTACAGATAACTCACAGAGACAACTTGAATGCCCATGGAGATATCACATAACTCTTGGAAATTCCAGGACAGGACTTACAGGTCATTCCTACTCCTCTTAGAATGAATTTTAACAATGACATGCAATACATTACACACACACAGACACACACACACACACAAGACACACTCCACATGCATACACATGCAATACACTACACTACACACACACACACACACACACACACACACACCAACACACAAAGGCTACTAGACGGAAAAGGTGTGAGAGGCAAGCATGAAGATGGCGGAGAGAGATGAAAAGCTATGGAATTAATCCTAGCACTTGGGAGGCAGAGGCAGGTGGATCTTTGTGAGTTCAAGGCCAGCCTGGTCTACAGAGTGAGTTACAGGACAGCTGGAGCTACAGGAAGACCCTGTCTCAAAAAGACAAAAAAAAAAAATGAAAAGAAAAGCTATAGAAAATAAATATTGTTTCAGCATGCTATAATGAAGTTTAATATATTATAAATATTTTAAAGTCTAAAATATCAGAGTTTAATGCTATTTTTATTTTCTTGTATAAACTATAATGCATTTTTAATATTGGCATCCAAGATTTGATAAAAAGGTGAATTACCTTGGTAGTATTACTGAATCAATTTATATATAGATTACTTTAAAAAAATTATTTCTGTATGTGTATGAATGTACTGTCTGCATGCAATTTTGTGCACCCGTGTCGTGCAATGCCGTGGAGTTCAGAAGAGGGTGTCAGACTCCCCTGGAACTGGAGTTCTCCTGGAATTGGAGTTTCAGATGGTTCTCGGTCGCGATGTAGGTGCTGGGGATTGAACCCCGGTCTTTTGCAAGAGCAGTCGGCGCTCCTAACCGCTAGGCCATCTCTCCAGCCCCATAGATTACTTTTTAATTTACTTGTTAAATCTTATAGTGTTGGAAATTTCTGCTCCAACAATTTTGGAGATTTTACATCACAATTTTATTTAATGCTTTTCCTTGTGAAGAATCATAATTTAAATAGTATGATTTCATAATTTTCCCATATAATAATACATTATAAAGACTGACATATGGCATTCATAATGTATGAGGTATCTTTTGCAGAATATAGACAAAGTCATCAAAATAACATTTAGTCCAATTTATAATCAAACTTAAAATTAACTTATGGGCCAGACTTATGAATGGTATCCCTCATTTGTGGATGCTAGCACCCAACACTGAGCTGTAAGGCAAACTGAACATCAAGGTTATATAACCCTTTCTCTGAAAGCAACTGTTCTCTTATAATGTTAATCTCTTAACAGGCTCTATAATTAACCCACCACTTATTTTTAGACTCTGTAATCTTGGTATATGGGTGGAGGATATGCAGGGCTATTTTAGACTAATATAAATTCATAAAGAAAAATGTGAATCCTGAAATATGATAGGGAAATGAGAGTTTGTGTACAGATGAGATAAGTTTAGTATAGGTGTGTAGGTATTATATATATANACGCCCCCCCTCCCATGTTCCAAAAGGTAAAGGGGAGGACTCTCCAAACCTACAGTTTGGAAGAGTCTAGCGAGTTTAATTGGGGTACTTACAGAGTAAATGGGTGAGGAAGGTCACTTACAGAAAGGCACTTCTCCCTTCCCCTTCATGTTTATCCAAGGCCCTGCCCCCTTGCATTGTCTGTGTATAAGCTCTTAACCCTGCCTTCTTATAAGGTCAAAGCTGGCTGGCTAGTTTGCCTAATCCTGGGCAGTCAGATGTTCCTATGCCTGAGCATTTGATCTCCAAAGTCAGTCTTCCTTTCAGAGGACAGCACACACCACACTCACTCAACAGCTAATCTTTGACCTCTAGGTTCAGTGAAGTCTCTGTCTTAAAAGGTAAGGCAATGGGGAGAGGGAGATGGCTCAGTGGTTAAGAGCACGACTATTCTTGCAGAGGACTTGGGTTCAATTCCTAGTACCCAAATGGCGGTTAAACACCATCCTTAACTCCAGTTATAAGGGGATTCGATGCCCTCCCTCTTCTGTCCTGATTATTGCACAACATGAGACAATACACGCTACACATAAAAGAATGAAAGAAACGGATAGAGAAATGGTTTGGGAGATAGACTCAGTTTATTCATGCCAGCAATGTGTTCATATAAAAAAGTTACTGTGCTTCTCTGGGCAAGGAAGTAGGGGGCAGAAGGGAGGGAAAGGTAGAACCACCTTGGCTCTTATGGGTCCGAGGGCTGGATCTTCTTGTTTTGTGCAACCATAAACTAAAGTGTGACAGTTTTTTTTTCAAGTACCTTAAGGGAAGGGGCCATTTGTTTCTGGAACTTTGCAGAGATATGTGAGGCAGGAAACACTGCAGTATCCAGACCTCACATTGCTACAGATAACTCACAGATCCAACTTGAATGCCCATGGAGATATCACATAACTCGGGGAGGATTCCAGGCAGGACTTACAGGTCTTCCTACTCCTCTTGGAAGAATTTCGAACAATACATGCAAGACATTACACACCACGCAAAACACCAAACCCACACACAAAACACCTCCAAAGAGGAGGAAACGAGGGGAGGACGGCATACAATGCAATACACTACAACTACACACACAACACACACACACACCACACACACCAACCACAGGACTAACGAAAGGTGTGAGAAGCAAGCATGAAGATGGCGAGAGAGATAAAACGATGATTAATCCTATCACTGGAGGCAGAGCAGGTGGTCTTTGTGAGTTCAAGGCACTGGTCTACAGAGTGGGTTACAGACAGCTGGGAGCTCGGAAAGACCCTGTCTCAAAAAGACAAAAAAAAAAATGAAAGAAAGCTTATGTAAAAATAAATATTGTTCAATTCAGCATGCTATAATGATTTAATAATAAATAAATAGTTTAAATCTAAAATAATCAGAGTTTAATGCTATTTTTATTTTCTTGTAGAAACGATAGGCATTTACATTAATATTGGCATCCAAGATTTGATAAAAAGGTGAATTACCTTGGTAGTATTACTGAATCAATTTATATATAGATATTAAAAAAAGTATTTCTGTAATGTGTATGAATGTACTGTCTGCATGCATGTTGTGCCACCCGTGTCGTGCACTGCACCGGGAGTTCAGAGAGGGTGTCAGACTCACGGGGAACTGGAGTTTCTACTGGAATTGGAGTTTCAGATGTTAGCTCGGTCGCGATGTTAGGCTGGATTGAACCCCGGTCGTTTGCAAGAGCAAGTCCGGCGCTCCGAACCGCTAGGCCATCTCCCAGCCCCATAGATGACTTTTTAAGTTACTGGTTAAATCTGATGTGGTTGGAAATTTCTGCTCCAACAATTTTGGAGATTTTACATCACAATTTTATTTAATGCTTTTCCTTGTGAAGAATCATAATTTAAATAGTATGATTTCATAATTTTCCCATATAATAATACATTATAAAGACTGACATATGGCATTCATAATGTATGAGGTATCTTTTTGCAGATAGAGAAAAATTCATCAAAATAACATTTTACCCTATGTATAATCAAACTTAAAGTAACTTATGGGCCAACTTATGAAATTTCCCTCAGTTGTGGATGCTAGAACCAAACTGAGCTGTAAGGCAAACTGAACATCAAGGTTATATAACCCTTTCCCTGAAATCAACTCTGTTCTGATAATATAAATCCCTTAACAAGCTCCAGAATTAACCCATCACTTATATTTTAGAGCTGTAATCGTGGTATATTGGGTGGAGATTGCAGGCTATTTTAGACTATAGAAATCATACAGAAAAATTGTGATCGGAAAATGATAGGAATAGAGTTTGGTACAGATAGATAAGTTTAGTATAGGTGGGTAGGTATGAATATATATCATATAATATATAAGAGATATATCATATGCCCATAAGTTGAAGCAATACAGATTGGAGGGAACTACAACAGCAGAGGAACTGGTACTGGGAACAGACTGAAACAGTAAAGTTCCCCCAAGAACAATAATCTTCTGCTTTAAAAAACTTTGAAATGAATCAGAAAAAGATACACAGGGCAGTAATGGCAGGGTGCATGAACTCGGTTGGGGTGGGAGGTATGGAAGGGGAAATGAGTCTAGACTGGAATGAGAAATGATGTATAAAATGCACAAAACTTCAATAAAACTGTTAAAAATTCATTTATGGTAAGTTACTGAAAAATTATTTAGTATTCCACTATAAACTGTTAGGTACCATTTTCAAGCAAACCCAAATTGTGTTTACTAAAATCATTTAAAGTTTGTGATTTTTATTTTAGTAAGGATTCAACAATATATAACTTCACTAACATGACTACAATAAAAAAACTTTTGTAATGTATTTCAATTGTCTTTAAAATATTCAGAAATATGGTGTAATAGTTTGTACAGTACAGGTCTCTCAGAGGGCCATACATATGTCATTTGTTTTCTAGGAAGCACTACTGGGAAGAGTTAAAACCTTTAATAGATGGGGCCTGGTAAAATGTCTTTAGGTGATAGGGTACATACCCTTAAAGGAACTGTGGGAAAATAGTCTTTCTACTTCCTGATTTAGTCTTTCTATGTCCTCTCCATAAGACGAAGGATATTGTTCTGTTCTAAACTCTTGTCCTGATACTTAATGATGGGCCCAAAGTAACGCAGCCAAGCAATGGTGAACTGAAGCTTTTAAAACTGTGAATCATAATAAATATTTTCCCTTCTATAAGTTCAATATATTAGGTAATTTTTATAGTGAGGTTATGCTAACACACTTTATATTTATAATAAAATTCAGATAATAATTAGAATATTTATCAGTTAATGCTTTTCTCTTGAAACACATAAACACATGTTTAGAATTTATAATACCTGACACTGCCTTATGTCATTTGTAATTTAAAATGTACTCTCTAATAATTAGCTATCTGTGAATATTCTCAAACTTAAGAATATTTAAGTTGCTGATGTTTAGTGGATCTAGCTATTATAATGAATAGAGTTTAAACAAACAGATTTATAAAAGAAAACTAAGCAAGATTTAACAATGTCAATAGTAAATTAACATAATGGATTCATTTTGGTGACTTGGAATTATCTATATCTATGTGAATTCATCATTGGGTGACTATTCAGCAATATTCCATACAATAAGACATAGAAGTGTTCTTCCAGATTTTAATATTCTCTGCATTCCTTCAGCAATTAGAAAAAAATACTCTGAATACAATGGACTCTAAATGCTTTGATAAACTATATAACAATAGAAACATATTGTTTAGCTCTATTGGACCAACATTTGAAAAAAGAAGTTATATATTATTCCCCGTCTGTACAATTCAGCATTGGCAGACTCAAGGAAATTCCTCACCTGAGAAATTTTGTAAGTCACATGCTGTCTTACTTGAATTTCTAGACATCTTATAGGTAAGAAATATCTCTCAAAGCATCAGTAAGCTCATCTATAAAATAATAAAGTGAGATTGTAGAGCACACGTTCTGTTAGAAATATTTTTATGAACCAGAAAGAACTGCAGAATACATGCCTAATTTTTATAAGTTCAGGGTTATAATGTTGAATGACATTGGGAAACATCATCCATGTCTATAGTACAAAAGTTCACATCAGTTTTGTTAATTTTTGTTTAACCAATTTCATATTCCATCACTTTTTCTTTTTTTTAATTTTTTATTTATTTTTATATGTGTATGAATGTACTGTCTGCATGTAGGTTTGTGCACCCGTGTAGCGCAATTCTGCAGAGGTCAGAAGAGGGTGTCAGATTCCCCTGGAACTGGAGTTAAAGATGGTTCTTAGCTGCCATGTGGGTGCTGGGGATTGAACCCGGGTTCTCAGTAAGAGCATTCGGCACTCTTAATCGCTAGGCCATCTCTCCAGCCCTCCATCACTCTTTTTAGGCATGCGTTTTATCTTGTCAAGCTGAGAAGAGAGTTTAGAAATTCTGTCTTTTTAGTATCATCAGAAAGTTCAAATTGCTGCAAAACCTTCATTTTGTGTGCCAGAAACATATTCTTGACCTCATCTCTTGAGTTAAAAAGTCCAATCAATATCCTTTCACAAATTTCTCATGTTAATTTCATACCAGTTTTTAAGTTATCTGGCTCTTATTAGAAATCCATAAACCTATTCATATTTTCATGGTGTGTATATTTATGTATGTATGTGTGATATAATCAGTCTTGGGCTCCACATTTTGCATGGAGAAAGGAAACATCAGCTCATCAGAGTTACTACAACAGTGTTTATCAATCTAAGTGATTTTTTAAAGTTTTACAGTCTATGACATTATTATTGCACACAAAGGCTCTGCAGAGTCCCATAAATTTCAGTCACAAAAATAGTTAATGTGATTTTAAGTTTATTTTTAGAAAGAGGTTACCAGATTTCACCATAACATTACTCTCCTTGCTACATATATATTTTTTATTTCTTTATTTCTTTTTATTTTTTTCTCAAATCTAGACGCATGTCCCCTACCCTATCACTACATATATTTTTAATAAATGAGGAAATAAAATATTATGGTTAATGCTTATTTGTTAAACTGACAGAATTTAGAATCACCATGGAAACAAATATCTGGTAATGTTTGCGATGATATTTGTAAAGTTGGTTGTCAAATTCTATGTTGGTTATCATATACCAATAGCTTCTTGGTTATGTGTATGCATGCAAATACCTGCTTCTGGGATAGGTATTTTCTTCAGCAGTGTAGATATTCATGTTTTCCATGTTCTTGTAAATAATCCTCACTCATGCATTTATAAGTAGCACTAATTAAGCTCATTGGTTCTTTGAGCAACACTTGAGAGGAATCATTACTTCGTTTTGTCATAGGTGCCCTATCTGTGGTGAATAGATGTATGATTTTCTTCATTAGAAAAGTTAACTCAAGGGGCTGGAGAGATAGCCTAGCGGTTAAGAGCACCGACGCTCTTACAGAGGACCCGGGTTCGATCCCCAGCGCCCACATGGCGGCTGAGAACCGTCTGTAACTCCAATTCCAGGAGAACTCCAGTTCCAGGGGAATCTGAGACCCTCTTCTCACCTCCGTGGCATTGCACGACACGGGTGCACAGACCTACATGCAGACAGTACATTCATACACATACAAAAATAAATAAAAATTAAAAAAAAAAAAGAAAAGTTAACTCAATAAAATTGAATTTATTTCCTTATTTTCTCTGTAGCTTATACCTTAGTTTTGTGAAATTTTTAGTTATTATATTTTGATTTAATGGGAATTTTTCTATTTCCTTGAGCATGGTAAGAATTATACTATCCTTAAAGTACATTTATGCAACTCTAGGCTCATTTGTGTATTTATTTTTAGACAGAGATTTTCCAGGGTGGCCATAAAGTCACTATGTACCCACACAGGCCTTGAGCTTGTGATCCTCCTGCTTCACACTCACGAATAGTTACAATTACAGCCTTGCATAAACTGTGTGACCATCTTCTAGGTTTTGAACACTTTAAAGGTTATGGAAAATCCTTATATAACTAGGCAACTATAAAATATGTACTATATTTTAAGCCATTATATTTGACTAAGGATATCAGTAGACTTAAATCATCCAATTCTGTAGTGTTGTATACATTAGCAGAAATATTTTCAAGAATATAAAATTTGTTTTAAGTTGGGCATGGTGGCACATGTTTATAATCTCAGCCCTTGGGAGGAAGAGGTGAGTTGGTCTCTGGGAGACTGAGGCTAATCTGGTTTCCATAGCAAGTTGTAATGAAGCTATGGCTACAAAGAAACCCTGGACTGAATAAAATATACTACAAAAATTTTAATCAAAACTTATAAACAATTTTGTAAAGGTAGTATACACAAATTTATGTAACAACCCCTGAAATAAACCCAAGAACAATTTTTTTTAATTTTTTTTTATTAATTTTATTTATTTCTGTATGTGTTTGAATGTACTGTCTGCATGCAAGTTTGTGCACCCGTGTCGTGCAACGCCGCGGAGGTCAGAAGAGGGTATCGGATTCCCCTGGAACTGGAGTTCTCCTGGAATTGGAGTTTCAGACGGTTCTTAGCCGCCATGTGGGTGCTGGGGATCGAACCGGCGTCCTCTGTAAGAGCGGTCGGCGCTCTTAACCGCTAGGCTATCTCTCCAGCCCCCATAAACCCAAGAACAATTTTTAAAATAACATGAAAAGATCTATGCAAAAATTTACAATGAGTTATGAAATTGCATTTTCCTCTGAACTTATATCATGTTGAGCTAATATTACTTAATAAATCACTGTCATAATTCTTTTGAAATACTAATATGGGTTTATAATTTTTGGTAAATATTTATTGATTTTTTGTGTATTTCACCCAGAATATTTTAATCATCTTTATATTCCCTTCTCTACAGGCACCAATCCATAGTCTCACCCACTGGATTTTACGCATTCTGTCAATTGTGTTGAGGCATATTGAGTTGTTATTTTCTCCAGATGTCCCTCAGTGCAAGTTCTTCAACTACTGAAGTCTAGGCCGCCTATCTAAAGTCTCTACCTTTAAAAAGATCAGCTGTTCTCACACAGCAGTAATCAGTAGCCAATAGTTCTCCACCCAAGATTTGGACCTGCTGATCATTTCTAAATTTCTATGCTGGGATTTTGTCTGCTTTAGTTTGCATGTGTTTTGTGCATGCTAACAAAATTGCTGCAGCTTCATAAGAGCAAGGTCCAAAGAGCAAGTAGAACTCTATTTCCATGTCGTCATGCACCTCTTCTCTGATCCTTACAATCTTTCCATCCCATCTTCCACAATGGTCCCTGAGCCCTTGGTGGTTATAATTTAATATAGGAGAATCCTCCACACACACTCTGCAGACTCTTATTCTGTACACTTTGGTCTTTTGTGTTCTTTTGTGTCCATGGCCAGATATTGCAATGATGAAACATAATTGATGGAAATTAAGAGATGAATGAGTCTCTCTGTTGCATTGCTGATGAATACCACTTAGGGCTGAGCAATTCACAAATAATCTCTGCGTGTGACCAGTTGTGTATCTCTTTAATAAACTCTATCTGGTCCAAAAGAAGCTTCTTTGATGAGTGGTGACTTGCATACTTGTCTGTAAATATGAAGACCCATATTTTGCACATAGTAAGAAACTACATTTATCTAGGTATGTGACAGACTTGGGGTTCTCTCTAAGATCTATGATATCTCCAGCCATGTGTATTTGGCTGTATTTACAGTATCACAGATGACTTTTCTCCAGTTGAATTGGCTTTAAGCCCAGTTAGGTAACCATTGAATAACTTGAGAATAAAAGTGTCACTGCTGCACTGTCATTGATGTGGTTGTTAGGCCTTAAAGCTGGGTTTGGACAATCAATTGATGTTCTCCATTAGCAGTGTGTGTAGTGCTTTCCAAAATCTATGAAAGCAAGCCTTCAGCAGAGGAAACTTCCAGTTCAGTTCCAGCTCCATTCTTCCAAATCCTGTCTCCTATGTTTGAAGTATGTCTGGTCTCCAGCAATAGGGTCTTAGCTTCAAGTTCTTGGAGGCAATCTGGGTTTACATTTTTTAACCATAATTAGTAGAATCCTAACATAAAAATTTTAAATGTAGACAGAGGTAATCATTTTAGTTGAAATAATTTGGATGGAAGAATAGGGAGCTAGTTACATATCATTGGGAATATTCAAGAAAAAATACTGAGGCATAAAAATATCATTTATTAATGCTAAGACTGTGACTTTTTAAAATAGAGCATTTCAGAAGCAATATCCCCAGTACTATCACAGAAAATATAAAGGTAGATATCTCTTCCATGCCATTTCAGTACAACTACCAATTCTCTGATCTAAAATTTTACTGGTCCTGGACAAAAACAAAAGCTAATGGAATATTTTTTATTGATGCTTTGTGTATTTCATACATCATTTTCCAATTCGGTTGAGGCATATTTCCCTTTCCCTTCCCCCCACCCCACTCCATCCCAGATCATGCATTCTGCCATAACTGCCCTGCATCTTTCTCTCAGTTTTTTTTTTCATTTTTTAACAATAAGTGGTAATTTATGAGTACAAGCATCCTTCATGTAAAACCAATAGGCAAGCAGTTGTGCCCAAACCCACACAACCCATGGGTCCCACCATCCAGCAGAGGGGGTTTGCATGTTCAATCAAGTTGATCAAATGAGTGTCCAGACTATATTGCTTTAGTTTCACCAATCACCCCAATCACAGCCCTTACATTCTACCACGTCCCCTCTTCTGCGGATTGTTCCCTAGGCTTAGAAAGGGGGCACAGGTGGATGAGAAGCTCAACAGTCTACTTTCTCTGGAGCTGTTGACTTGGACTCTGTTCAATTCTGGCTGTTTCCTTTCATGGGCTGACAGTTTGTCCAGCAATAACCTTTCGATCCTACTAATGAAGCACAAGCAATTAGATATATAGGTATTTAAACAGTACTAATTGTTATGGTAGATTACTTTGGCATAGACATAGATGTTTGGATGGTATGTTAATCTATGAATTACATTTTTTTAAATATGACAGAGTCTTACTGTGGCTTATAAAATCTCCTAAACATTAGAGGATGCAAGCTTGTGGCTTCAGCCATGGGTTATTCCTCCAAGGAGAGAACTAATACCCAAATATATTTGGGATATACAGGCATATGGCTGCCTCTGCTGCACAGTATTTCCAGGCAGGTGAGGTGTAGCTGGTGCTGATGGAGGAGTCTTGCTTGACTCAAGGAGACCCATATTTGTCTTATTGGTTTAGTGGCCTTTGGTAACACTCTCTGGTATTCCAGAGACCATCTGTACACTTGCATGTGTGGTCTGAATACATCTTTCCCATGTTAATGTCAGGTCTTC
Source organism: Rhizomys pruinosus (assembly GCA_009823505.1). Classification (NCBI taxonomy): domain Eukaryota; kingdom Metazoa; phylum Chordata; class Mammalia; order Rodentia; family Spalacidae; genus Rhizomys; species Rhizomys pruinosus. The sequence continues at coordinate 1,258,522 of VZQC01010436.1, forward strand.
GACAGGAGGGCCTTATTGCCTCTCTTCTTGCACGTATCAGAGTTTAGACCCAAGGAGCCTTTACCTTTTGTGGGGGCTTGGATCCCCTGGCCAACATCTCCTTGGTAAAATAATCCATTGCTGATGTCAGAGCTCCGGTATTAATATATTTTGCTTAAGTGCATAGCTTAAGGAGACTTTAGTATTATATTTGGTTCTGAACAGAGAATAATCCTTTTCACAGTTCCTATGTCTACTAGTCAATTAAAGAAGGAAGTTTTACCGGTTTTTATAAGATATTACCTCTATAAGAGTTGTCTCCAATTTACTTTTAGAGAAAGACCTCATCATCATCATATTTCTCCTTGTTCTATGGGGGGGAGTTAAGAAAGTCGTATTAAAACCTTTGCGGCACCTAGAAGGTAAGTTTCATTAGGACTCATTATAAAAAGTTGTTACAAGTAGGATCCACAGAGGGGTCTGATGTTTGTGGCAATCTGAGTCTTTTCTTCCTTTCAATGTTCAGACGGGCCAACCTTTCTGTTGGCACTTTCTGGTACATCCTACTCAATGCAAAGCTGTATCTTTTCTTTCTCAGCTGTTAAGTTGGTGGCACTTTGACCTGTTGGCACATGCAAATATTTTCCTGTAGTTAGTTTCAAGATTTGAATTGCAAGGTTTTTGACAAAATGGTTTCATATCTATCTGTATCCCCCCCTTTTTTTCTAGGTTTTTGTTTTTTGACCCGTGAGTCTCCAGAAGGCAGTTGTATTATACATACCTATACGGTGGAATCAAGGCACAGATTGCATCAAATTCACCCATGCTCCTTGGGTGACTGTATGTAATTAACTTGGGAAGCAAACAATTTTTAAAGTCAAATCATCCTATAGGTGAAAGAGAATACTACAAGGTGATACTGTACAACAGAAAAATTATAGAGAACATTTGTATGTGCCAATCCAAAAGTTATCTTTATACAGATTTTATGTAAAACAAATGTGGACAACAGCAATTTATATCTCCATTTAACTCAGATGCATTACCATTTTTATCAGAGCCATTAAACCAATGTTGTTTAATATACACATATTTACTTTTACTAAGCCCTAAAACACCATGTAATCTATAGAGAGTGTCTTGGTAAAACTGAATACTTGTTGAACTCATGTCAATTAAACATGCATTAATCGAATATACAAACGTGTCCCTCTCCCACCCCTCCCACCCTTCCCAATTCACTATTTCAGTCCTTTTTCTGATGCAGTCTTTCTGTTGTTGTTCTTTTA
>VZQC01010436.1:1264159-1276911 GCA_009823505.1 Rhizomys pruinosus
TGTTTCTACTTCCTTTCGGAGTTTTTTTTTTTTTTTCTCACTCTAGTTCATTCTGGAGTTTGTCAGTCTGTTCCTTTAGTTCTTTCTGAAGTTTGTCATTGTATCTCTCTTGGTCCTTTTTGAGTTTTTCATTCTGTCTCTTTAGTTCTCTGAATTCTTCTTTATTTTCTTTAATATCTCTAGGTAGTTCTGCAGTTATTCCTCAAAGATCTGTTCCTTGGGTCTCCTCCAAGGGGATCCCATTGCTGCTATCACCTACAGGTTTGGTAGATCCTGGAATGGAATTATTCTGTGCCTTTCCCATGTTGTTCCTTCATCCTGTCCCTGGCATGAGGGTTTCCCTTTTGTGGTTCAGATCACAAATGCCTTTTCACTATGTTAGCAGATGGTTTTGCTTTCCTCCTTCAGATGCTTATTTTTTTTCCCTTTCCTCCTCCTTGTTTATGGAGTATTGACTTGTCTAGGTTTCAGGCTTTCAATTTTGTTTATATATTGGATAATGGAAGCCTAAGTCACTCTTCTCTTCTTGTTCTGAAGGTTCTCAAAAAAATCCACTTGGATTCTCACCGATTTCTGGTGGTGAGAATTTTCTTGGGGGGGGGGGGTATATGCCTGACCTAGCCCATGCCCCTTCTGGCCAGCCCACACAAAACTGCAGAGGCACCAACCCAAACCCTCCGACCCACTGGTCCTGGCTCTGAAGGCGAAGGGAGTTCCCACCCAGAAGGCCTCAAAGACAGGACCCCCAAGCTGCAGCCGCGGAGACAGTCCACCCCAAAAAGTACCTGCCTGAGTGACTTCCGGCAGGCCTGCACAAAGCTGCAGAGGCACCAACCCAAACCTGCAAACCCTCTGGTCCTGGCTCCAAAGGCAAAGGGCAGTCCGGCCCAGCAGCTAATGGAATATTAATTCCAACTAATGTGGAGTGGCATATGTTTATTCTAACCAATGGAAGTCTTTGGCAAATGAGAAGGAGGGTTTTATTTTCCTGTGTCTATCTAGTAAAACTTGAAGGAGGCCAGTCTATTTGAAAAGAAGGCTGAGTACAGCCTTTAATTTATGTGGTGACACTGAGAAAAAAAAAAAAAAACTAGCTCTACACACTCAAATTTAGTCAACTTCAGAATAATCATTTTGCACAGGTCTATTCCATTGTAACCAACATCCAAGCCCAGAGTGTCAACACATGGCTCCTTACAATAAGAACAATACCACTTGTCAAAGGACATCTTTGTAGAAGACTGTATAATCAGTTCACAAAACCAGGAACACTAAATATCATAGCCACAATAAGGCTTGATAACAAAGTTAACTTTATATTTAAGATTTAAGTTTGAGAAAATAAATTTGATTTTTTTCTACAAGTTTAGAAGCACTGTATCTAGGAAGTTATTAACATCCACAAAATAATCTTGGTCTAATTTACAGATTTAACTTTGTTAGTTCTCAGTAGATTTTAATAGTTAATAAACCAATTAGCATTAAATAAAAGAGTAAGGAGAATCAATTAAACAAAATATTCTTAATACCGACAAGAATGCTTTAGCAATTACTAAAATTTATTTTAAAGTTCTATCTTACACCGTATAGTTAAATTTGATGTTTACACCGATGTGCAACATGTTCAGGGTCAATCATATCTTCTTCCCTCATTCTCAAACGGTCAGTTCTGAAGAACTTATTGAGGATACAATGGAAGCTGTGCTTCCCACAGACAACATTCACAGCTTAGACTATTTTCTCAAACATGTTGGGTTTGGGATAGAAAGTTAGCCTGTAAACTCTCCAGCACATAAAATATTTCATGGTGGAATCTGAACAACCACATTAATTGGACGTGTTATCATGTCCACTTAATTGTGGTGTGGAGATGCTGGCTGATACAGTAGATGTTTACTATTGTGTATGTTTTACTGCAATTTCTGAGTTGTGATAATAAGCCTGAAACATTTGTGAGGTTTCTTGTCAAATTATCTGATTATTTCTGGTGTTCTTGAATCTTAATCTCCTCCAAGTAATCCATGAAAAGAATCTGGTTTTGCTTTGGGTTTGTGTAAGGAAAAATTGTATATATTTTATGAAAAGTTTAATACATGTAGATATAATAAAATTTGTATTAGTATTTGTGGCATTGTGAACTTAATTTACTTTTCCTGATTATACTACTTTCTGATACTTAAATTAAGGCACCTAATTAATATGAATGTTAATAAACTTGTATAAATAAGTCATATGAGTACATCTCTTGAAATTTTGAACAAACTTAAATATTGGTTACTATTTAATTAGGGTTTAATATATAACACCTAGAGAATATTTATTTATTTATTTTTATATTTTTGCAACTTAATATTCTGACATTTTAGGAAACTTATGTTGGCCCATCTATTCATTTTCATAGCGGAAAGAAGAAATTTTTGATATGTAAGCACTTACAATAACATTTTAGTGTGTATTTTAGTTATGTACACAAGTTATAGTTTTGATATTAATATTAAAATAGATTTACAAAACTATAATTAAAAATGGTTCAAAACATGAGGAAGGATCATAGCTAAGGCCATGTTAGGAGACAAAAGAAAGGTACGACAGTTCTTATTTATTTATTTATTTATTTATTTATTTATTTATTTATTCATTTAATGTGTGTTAATGTACTGTCTGCATGTAGGTTTGTGCACCCGAGTTGTGCAATGCCGCAGAGGGCAGAAGAGGGCGTCGGATTCCCCTGGAACTGGAGTTCTCCTGGAATTGGAGTTACAGACGGTTCTCAGCCCCCATGTGGGTGCTGGGGATTGAACCTGGGTCCCCTGCAAGAGCAGTCGGCACTCAACCGCTAAGCCATCTCTACAGCCCCAAGATATGACAGTTCTAATTTGCTGTATTAGAATACAAGTCTGAATAAGATTTGAAAAGATTGTAAAACCACTCTTTTAGCCCCAATCTTAGCTCAGGTACTATTGGCAACTGAGAACTGCTTGGTTGGGGAGAGGTGTTCATCATTAAGGGAGTGAATCTAGATAGGTTAACTAGAATCTGGTAGATGAACTCACATTGAGGTACATCTCGGGAAACAAACTTGACTCTCCATTAAAAATATGACAGAATGCAGAAAATCCTGTGGGCTGGCTATGTGAGGGAGTCTAAATATGATTGATATGTATTGTATCAAATGCACAAAAGTTCATTTTTTAAAAAGAGAAGCTGTAATATAAGTTAGTATTAAAGCAGCATGACGCCATTTTGATTAACTATGAGAACATAACATGGGCATGTTTTAATCAAGGGGACCATGATACTTGGTCCATGAAGCATTTCATAGGAGAGTGTCTGAGCTGCAGTGAGATTGATCTCTCTGGCATTGGTGGAAGACAACCCATTATAGCTAAAGAATGAATCCATAGAATGTGAGATTGTGAATTAAAAATAAATGACAAAATATTTGCTCTTGAAATAAGAAGAACAAAAATAACCTAAAGCTATTTTGCTTTTAAAATACTGTAGATGAGCCTGGCCTGGTGGCGCACGCCTTTAATCCTAGCACTTGGGAGGCAGAGGCAGGTGGATCTTTGTGAGTTCAAGGCCAGCCTGGTCTACAGAGTAAGTTCCAGGACAGCTGGAGCTACAGGGAGACCCTGTCTCTAAAAGACAAAAAAAAATATACTGTAGATGACAGGCTGTAGTGTTGCCTTAGTGGTTAAGATCACAGCCTGCTCTTTGCAGAGGACCCAGGTTTGATTCCCAAAACCCAGATCAACGTGGAAGGTAAAAACCATTATTGATTCATGTTCCATGGGATTGGTGCCTTCTTCTGACCATGGGCATTGCATGACCTGGTGCACTCCCATACATGAAAGTAATATACTCATCACTTAAAATGAATAATAATAAATGTTTTAAAAATCCTGTAGATGAACTTTCATGGAGTGACAGGGTACACAAGCTTGACTTGGGATGCCTTAACAAATATAACAGAATATATGAAATTTGGTTGGGTGGCTATGAAGTTTGTGGATGGGGAAGGTGCTAAAGATTTATTGTATGAAATGAACAAAAATTCAATAAATTACACATTAAAAGTAAAATAAAATATCTGCTCTTTGAGTTTTATATTGTTACCTTAATTTTAATATATTACAACTAAACAGACAAGGCAATTTCTGTATTTATTTTTTATGTAGTCATATTTTTAGGGAAGGATCACCAAAAATTAGTTGGTTTGACTATTTGACAATGCTAACTTAAGTTAATTATTTGAAGCTAGTTTACAGCATCAATTATAGTTTCCATTTTGCAGTTGAGATTTGAGTTGTTATAATTGAGGAGATACCTGTTTAATATAAATTATGAACATATTTTAACTATTTTCAGATTCATGTGGTCAGAGAAAAAAAACATGCCAATGTTCAGCACTACATTTATAATGAATTTTTATGCTTGGTATTCTCTTTAATATGGATATGTATTACTGTATGAAGTTACACTACTATTACATAATATTTATCTGTAATTTATATTTTGCATTTTTGTTGTTATTTTGATGTTTTCCTTTTTGAGAAGCAGTCTTTCTCCATGTTCAAAAGGGCCTGGAACTGGATCTCATTATACAGTCCAGGCTGGACATAAACTCAAACCTTCTGCTTCAAGATTTGAAGTGTGCTTGGGTTAGAGGCATTTGCTGCAATGCTCAGCAAACATAAGAAATTAAATTAAATTAAATAGAAAAACAGGATGCCAAATTCTCATATTTGGCAGATAGAATATTAAATTCAAGAGATTCTACTTGCCTTAGAATCATTTAATTTTAAGGATATCTATCAAAGAATTTAATAAATTTGGAAAGTGTGTAGAACTTTTAAAAAATATTTTATTGAAATTTTGTGCATTTGATACAACATTTCTCAATCCAATTTAGACTCATTCACCCTTCTATTCCCCTCCCCCACTGAACTCATGAATTCTTCCATACATGTCTTGCATTTTTTCTCAGTCTTTTTAAAGTTTTTCTATGCAGATATTTACTATTCGGGGCAGAAGTTTACTGTTTCAGTCATTTTTTTCGACAAAGTTCTTTTGTTGTTGTTTCCTCCAATTTGCATTGCTTCAAAAAAAATATATATATATATATGTTACACATATACCAGTATTATGACATCTGAAAAATAAACTATATGTTAATTCCAAAACCTGTTTAGGAGTTCACACTTTCCCTTTAAATTTATATTACCCTGAAATATGCATACATATCCTCCAGCCACATACCAAAATTATAAAGTCTGAAAATAAGTGGTAGGTTACTTCTAGAGTCCATTAAAAGGGATTCACATTTTAACACTACAGTTACTTTTAGATAAAAAGAGATATAACATTGACATTGATCAGTTTGCCTTACAACTAGAGATATTGGTGCTACTATCCACAAATGAGGGATACCATTCATCATTTGTTTTTCTGGGACTGTGTTACTTCACTTAGCATAATGGCTTCTAGTTCCATCCATGTACCTGAAAATTTCATGGTGTCATCCTTCTTTTTTTTTTAATAATATGGAACACTTCATGAATTTGCATGTCATCCTTGCACAGGCGCCATGTTAATCTTCTCTGTATTGTTCAAATTTTAGTATATGTGCCGCAGAAGCTAGCATCTTTCTTTACTGCTGCATAGAACTCCATCGTGTAGATGTGCAACATTTTCTTTATCCAGTTATCAGTTGAGCGGCACTTGGGTTGCTTCCAGCTCTTCACTATTGTGAAAAGAGCTGCAATAAACATGGTTTTGCCTGTTTCTCTGGGACAGGTTGAGTCTTGCACATGCCTTTAATCCCAGCACCTGAGAGGCAGAGGAAGGCTGATTTCTGTGAGTTCAAGGACAGCTTGGTCTACATAGTGAGGTCCAGGCCAGCTAGGGCTACAGGGAGTCTCAAAAATAACAATAAAAACAAATTGTTTTAAGTGCAGAACTATATAATATTTTCCATAGATTAGAACCTACTATTACCCTTCAATTTCCAATTTCTTTAAAGAATGAATTATGCTGTTTTCTCCTTGACAGACTTTGAGACTTTACTGGGAGCCAACCTCTGGAACTTAACTAAAGTCTTCCAGTGGTATGGAATTCTTGCCTTGGGTCTTTGTATTATCCCACATTTGAGTTTGTATTCTTTCCTGGAGCTACTAAGGGTCTAGCCTTTACCATTCTCTAAGGAGATAACAAATAGGATGTTACTCAGCATCTAAGGAAAGGTAACCTGTGATGTCTTGACAACATTGTAATGCTCTTTAATGCAGATCAGGTGAAAAAGAAAACAAAAACAATTATCAGATATTTAATGTTCTAAAAACTTCTGTGCATAAAAGGTGATAAATGTTAGTAGGAGAATACTACCAAAACATGTTTACAGATTTTATGAGATCCTCTATCAAAATTCTGATACAACTCTTCATAAAAGTTCAAAAAATTAAATTTATATAGGAGCACAAATGACTGAAACACAAAAAAGTTATGGGAAATAAAAATACTGCCATAGATATCATATGTGATTTCTTTTTTTATTTATGTTTTATTATTAATTTTACTTATTTATGTATGTGTGTGAATGTACTGTCTGCATGCAAGTTTGTGCACCCGTGTCATGCAATGCCGCGGAGGTCAGAAGAGGGTGTCGGATTCCTCTGGAACTGGAGTTCTCCTGGAATTGGAGTTTCAGANGAAACCTACCACTCTTGAAGCTTCTTCAAGTATATGCAAATACATTATAAAAGGAAATTTTTAACTTTTTTTTTTTATTTCGGTATGTGTATGAATGTACTGTCTGCATGCATGTGTGTACACCCGTGTCGTGCAATGCCGCGGAGGTCAGAAGAGGGTGTCGGATTCCTCTGGAACTGGAGTTCTCCTGGAATTGGAGTTTCAGACGGTTCTCGGCCACCATGTGGATGCTTGGGATAGAACCCAGGTCCTCTGTAAGAGCGGTCGGCGCTCTTAACCACTAGGCCATCTCTCCAGCCCGTGATTTCTAATTATACTGCAAAGTTATAGTACTAAAAAAGAAAACTAACATGGTATGGGAACAAAACCATATTCATCATTGGACTAGAACTGAAGGCCAAGATTGTTGTCCAATACATAATGGAGAATTTACCACATCTCCAACAAATAATTCCAGAAATATTGGATACCTACATATGAAGGAATGAAACATGACTCTGAATTCTCAAACTACATACAATTCAATTCCAAAAGGATAAAAAATTTCAATATTAGACATGAAATTCTGATGCTTCTATAAAATGACTAGTACACTTGGGGTATATGCTCAAGTAAGGTCTTCTTGAATAAGATTCCAGTTACGTAGAAAATAAGACCAATATACAAAAAGTGTGGCCTTTTGAATTTATAAATTTTCTGCACTGCAAAGAAAACTATTGAAAACTAATGAGGTAGCCTACATAAAAACATTCTTTGTCATGTATATATTTGAATGAGAATTCCTGTGAACCATAAAAAACATATCATTGAGAAAATAAACCACCCACTTAAAAATTGGGGCATGGAACTGAACTAAGAGTTCTTGAAAGAAGAAACATAAATGAATAAAGAATATCTGAAAATGTTCTCACTATCTTTAACCATCAGGGAAAATGTTTAATTAAAACTACTTTGTGATTCCATTTTACCCTCATCAAAATGCCTCAGATTAAGAAAGCAAAAAGCAGCAAATGTTGGCAAAAATATGAGGAAAAGGGAGACACTCATGAACTGTTGGTGGGAGTACAAACTGGTCCATCTAGTGTGGAAATCACCTTGGATGTTCCTTATAAAACTAGAAATATATATATTATATAACCTAGGTAAAATATTCTTGTGCATATATCCAAAGGACTGCATGACCTACCACAGAAATACTTGTAGTTCTATGTTTACTGCTGCTCTATTCACAATTGTGTTGACATGGAAACACTGTAGACTTTTATCAACTGATGAATAGATTATGAAAAATGTGGTACATATACACAATGAAAACTGATCTGTAATGAAAAGTAAAATTATGAAATTTATAGGTAATTTGACGGACCTATAAAGCATAATCAGTGACCTATACCAGACCCATAAGGTCAAATGTTGCATGTTTTGATTCTTATGTTGATCTTAGCTTTGAATCTTTAGATTTGTGTTTTTTACTTGGATTACCTAGAGAATCCAGAAAAATAGAAAGGAGTAAGATTTTAATGGAAAAATAAATAGAACACAAGTCATATGAAGGGGAAAAGGGAAATAACGGAAGGGAGGTTTAAATGGGGAAAGTAATGGAAGAGAAGGGTAGGGCAGAGCAGTGGATGTGGAAGACAAGTAACAATACAGATGATTGAAAAAGCCACATGGAAACAATTTTTTTTAGTATTTTTATTGAAGTTTTGTGCGCTTAATATGTTATAAGCTTCAGTTTTTTTGGCTTATAAAAGATGTTAACTTTAAAAGCCCAGTGCTAAGTATGGATAGCTATCCTTGAATTGTTTGTCCAGGGAGTTCCAGAGAACACAAAACAATACCATCTGTTACATTGCTGAAGACACCACAAATTTTGGTCACAGAACATATAGCATTCAAGTTGCTAGTGACCTAGGACCTTCCTCCATATGAGCTTGTTTGAATGTATTGAAAGATGATGTGGAATCTGCTGGGGCAAAATGTCACCAACAGTCCTACCAAGTTGTGAACTCTATGGACTACAATACTGACCTGCTTGGGAAGATATGTTCACAAACATAAATCTTACACAAGTATTATGGAGGTAACCACAAGTTTCTTACTGAAGTTACAACTTGTCTCACAAGAAGAAACACATGCCTGGTACTATTACTATTTTGTAAAATAGATGTAACAGCACATTGCCCTCTAAATTTATTTATGCTTAACCATGTATTTGTACAGCATGCAGACCTCATCAGAGTAGTCTTTATGTGTAGTGGATAGTGATTAATTTAAAAACTCACTACTGGTCAAATTGCAAAGAAATGTCTTTGGAGTGCATACTCACAAAATAGAATATCTGCATTAAATTCCCTAACCCTAGGCTCAAGGATTGTCAAAGAGGGGACAAAAATATTGTAAGTCCCAGAGGTTGGGTGGACCACCATGAATCAGTGACTATTGTATATAATATGAATCTTCCATTCATGTACTCACAGCAGCTGTGGTCACTTTCACAACATCTGCACAAGAGAGACAGTCACCATTCCAGCATGAAAGTGAAGGATAGCTTGGACACTTGATGGGTTCCTTGGGAGAGTCACTTTTCATTAGAACTGTGGATCATAGTAGGTGATCATATTTCCGATGATGCTCACATACTCATGAGTATATGGCCAGCACAACATGAGAATATCTGTAAATTACACTGTAAGGTAATTGAGCTTTAAGAAAAATGAAGGATGAGAAATGTATAGTGATTTGGGTGTAGGCACTTATTTTAAATCATTTAATTTTATAAGACCATCCCATTAATTTCTATTAAGTCTTGGAAGTGATGAGTGAAATATTTATCAACTAAGGCTAGATAGTGTATGATTAACATCACTGTAACTCAGAAATGAACTTCTAGTTTTCTTACTGTAATAAATTTCCAGAATGCCTTCATACTTTGAACTAATTTTAATAAAGGACTTACAATGAAAAGATTATAATTCTAATTATTAATTCTCCCATTCTTCCTTACCTGTCTTTCTATCTCTCTTCATTTCTTTCCCTTCTCTCACACAGCTGTGCATAAAAACTTGAACCTGGCTTCCAACAAATTCTAGGCAAGTGTTCTACAACGAATTTATTCTATGTTACTTCAGCCAAATGAATTTTATTCAACAATGTTAATGTAATGGTATTGAAAAAAATCCCAAAATGTTAAGTAAAATATTATAAAAGTTGTAAGATATGATATACAATAAACATGCATATCTATATACAAAAACAACTAAATCACAATATATCATGTGTCTTGCTATTGTTCCTTTTTGGATTTTTAAAATGGAATTTTTGCAAATCTCACACAATATTCCTTGTTCATAGATCGTTGAGATCTATGCACCCCTCCGATTCTACCCCCTACCAGATTCCATGTACTCTGTCATATATGTTAAGGTCTATTGAGGCAAGCTTGTGTCCCAAAATGTCATTTGGTGTGAGTTAATCCACTGGAGCCTGGGCAACTTATCTACTATCACACGCTTAAAGAAAATCAACTTTCTCTTTCCCGATAGTTATCAGATACCAATAGTTCCTCAGCTAGGGTTTGGGCTTTTCACCCACTTCCCTACTTCTATGCTACTTTGGGGGCGGGGCTTTATCTTGCAGGGTTCTTCTGCATACTCTCACCACTTCCCTAAATTCATATGAATAACATTCTAGCTGATTCCATGGGGTAATCCACCAACTTTGGCTCTTACAATCATTTATCCCTCTCTTCTACATTGTGCCCAAGCATTGGGTAAGTGAGAATTGATATAGTTATCTTATTCACAGATAAGCACTCTGCTGTCTCTTATTCTCTGCACTTTGACCAGTTGTAGATTCCTCTGCACTTTGGCCAGTTGTAGATTTCTAGGCTATTCAACATCTGTAGCATAAGTAAGCTTCATTGGTGAATTTTGAGAAACAAATTAAATACATATTCTTTGTGTCCCCCATTTCACTAGGTTCCTTGAGCCATAGTTGTAGAGGTTGCATGATAGATGTGTATCCTAGTACTAGGCACAACACAGAAACTATTTTCTACATTTAACCAATTGCAGAACATTATAATAGTCCCTATCTGTTAAAGAATAAATTTTGATGTGTTGTGAGTAGTTTTGTCCATAGATGTAACAATACATATTTAGGAAACAATAACACATTATGTTGGTCTGAGGATGTGAAAAAATTCCATTTTCTCAAGGATCTATGACCACTCCAGTTGTGCATCTTTGGTTAAGTTTCCAGTACCACAAATGAGTTCCCTCCTATTGTGTGGACCTTAAGTCCAGTTAGACTGTTATTGATAACTCTAAAGACAAAAGTACCACTGGTGTACCAGTAGAGATTATGAGTTTGGCTTATCATTGTTGTGGCTTGTAGACTTTATAGCTAATGGAATCATTGATTTTTTTTCCATTGTCAGTTTTCATAGTATCATCTGATACTACAGGAGCTAGTCTTCTAGGGGTTGGGGGGAGGCTTCTGGAGCAATTTCAGCTTGACTGTTTCAAGTCCTGGATGCAAAGTATATCCTGTCTTCAACAATAAGGTCTTACCTTTGTGTTTTGGGATGCAATCAAAGGCTATGGAAATAGTCTGTGTTATTTTAGGAATCTCTTGAACTACCCTGAACCATTGGAAGGGAGGTTCCCCTGTCGAAGTACTATGCATGTTTTTACATCACCTTCAGCTATACACATGCACACACATTCTGTGCATGTGCGTGTGCATGTGTGTGTGTGTGTGTGTGTGCTCAGTAAGCTTTTTAAAAAGTAAATTGACCTTTGTTCACAATACCTAAGCATTATTTACTTCTTCCCTCTCTCCCCCAGTCTAACCCTATCTTTTCCCTCTCCAATTAAATTTCCCTCATTTCCCCCATTTCCTCCACTTACCCATTGATAATAATTGTCTCCTATTATCCCCCATCTCTTGAGCTGCTTCTTCCACTGTATTTCCATGGTTCCTTATATAAACTTCCTCCCTCCTTTCCCATTAAAATATCTCCATGTTCCCAATTTCACCATCTGTAATGCCTGCCTCCCACTATCCCCTTCTGTTGGGCTCCTTCTTTCTCTTTACCTACTTGGTTCCTTTCCATTTGCCTGGCTCTTGTGGTTACATCAAAATTCACACTCATATATAAGGATTAGGAGCTAAGATTCAGCAATGAGAAGTAAACATGTAGCTTGTTTTTCTGATTCTCTGTTATTTCATTTAGTATAACAGTTTCTAGGTCCATTTATTTACATGCAAATTTCATATTTTCATCTTTCTTTAATGATGAGTAGAAATTTGTTGTGTAAATATACCACATTTTCCTTATTAATTCTTCATTTAAAGGAGATATATGTTGCCTCCATTTCCTAACTATTGTGGAATTAGCAGCAAAAAATAGCACTGAGCAAGTATCTCTGCAGTATCATGTGGAGTTATTTGGGTATATGCCAAGGTATGACTTGATCATTTATGATTTATTTTAGTGTTTTAAGAGTTCTCCACCTTGAGTTCCATAGTGGTTGCATCAGATCACAAGGTTTATTTGCATTACTTTAATTACTATAGATATTGAACACTTCATAATATATTTTGTTTTATTTTTAAGTTTGCTTATGGTTTTACTCTACTGATCTATATTTAGTCCATTCCCATTTGTGTTGTTATTGATATGTTGGGTCTTAAGTCTGCCTTATTTTGCTCCCTTTGCTGCCTGATTTATCTATTAATACTTTTTGCTACATTTCCATTGTTTAAATAGCATCCTTTTTTAAATCTATGAGTATTCACTTATAATGATTTTGAAAATACCTGCCTATATGGCTTTTTTAAATAAAATATTTTATTGGTGTTTTGTGTGTTTCATACATCATTTCTTTTTTTTTATTAATTTTATTTATTTCTGTATGTGTATGAATGTACTGTCTGCATGCAAGTTTGTGCACCCGTGTCGTGCAATGCCGCGGAGGTCAGAAGAGGGTGTCGGATTCCCCTGGAACTGGAGTTTCAGATGGCTCTCGGCCGCC
>VZQC01010436.1:1277261-1301925 GCA_009823505.1 Rhizomys pruinosus
TATATATATATTACATATATAGCAAAATTATAACCCTTGAACATAAACTGTATGCTAATTCCAAAATATGTTTAGGAGTTCACATTTTCCCTTTAATTTTATATTACTCTAATATATGAATACATACCAACCATACGTATGCCACAATTACAAAATTTGAAAATAGGTGCTCATTCAGTTAATTCTAGAGCACATTAAGGAATTCACATTATAACAGCATAGTTGCCTTCAGATAAAAAGAAATATAACATTAACTTTTCTCAGCTTGCCTTTCAACTATGGATTTGGTGCTAACATCTACAAATGAGGGATACCATTTGTCCTTTGTTTTTCTGAGACTGTGTTACTTCACTTAGCATAATGACTTCAAGTTCCATCCATTCACCTGCAAAGTTCATGATGTCATCTTTCTTTACAGCTGCATAGAATTCCCTTGTGTAGATGTACCACATTTTCTCTATCCACTTGTCAGTTGAGGTACACTTGGGTTGCTTCCAGCACTTTGCTATTGTGAAGAGAGCTGCAATAAACATAGATGTGCATGTATCTCTGCTATAGGATGAGTCTTGTGGGTATATACCCAGGAGTGGTATGACTGGGTCAGGTGGTAGGCTAATTTTCAGTTTCTTGAGAGTTCTCCACACTGCCTTCCATTGGGGTTGCATGAGTTTGCATTCCCACCAGCAGTGGATGAGGGTTCTCCTTTTCCTACAACCTCTCCAGTATTTGGTATTCTTTGTTTTCTGGATAATAGCTACTCTTACTGGAGTAAGACGAAATCTTAAGGTGGTTATAATTTGCATTTCCTTAAATATTAGTGATGTTGAACACTTTTTATGATGTTTCTCAGCCATCTTTACTTCTTAATTTGTGAAGTCTCTGTTCAGCTCTTCACTCCATCTTTTCAGTAGGTCATTTGTTTTCTTCCTCCTTTGTTTTTTGAGTAGTTTATACACTTTGGATGTTAATGCTCTATCAGATGTATCATTGGTGAAGGTTTCCTTCCACTCTGTGGGTTTTCTATTAATTTCATTGATTGTTTCTTTTGTTATCCAGAAGCTCTTGAGGTTAAAAGATCCCATTCATCAGTTGTTGACCTTATTGTTTGCACAGCTGCTGTCTGATTTAGAAAGTCTTTTCCTATGCCTATGTCTTGTAGGTTACTACCAAAGTTTTCTTCTATCATTTTCAGAGTTTCAGGTTTCACAATGAGGTCTCACTCCTCTTCAATATAGTGCTTGAAATGCTCACGAGAGCAATAAGACAAGAAAAGGAAATCAGAGGATTACTAATTGGAAAAGAGGAAGTCAAACTATCCCTTTTTGCAGATGACATGATAGTTTACCTAAGGAATGCAAAAAATTCCACCAGAAAACTTCTATAAATGATCAACAGCTTCAGTAAAGTGGCAGGATACAAAATTAACTTAGAAAAATTGGTAGCCTTTCTTTCTGCCAATAACAAGACATTGTAGAAGGAATACAAGGAGACTTCCCACTCACTATAGCCTCCAAAAATAAGTTATCTAA
This sequence comes from Rhizomys pruinosus, assembly GCA_009823505.1. NCBI lineage: Eukaryota > Metazoa > Chordata > Mammalia > Rodentia > Spalacidae > Rhizomys > Rhizomys pruinosus. The sequence continues at coordinate 1,278,791 of VZQC01010436.1, forward strand.
GAACAAACCTGACTAAACACACCAAAAATCTCTACAAAGAAAATTTTAAGTCCCTCAAGCAGGTGATCGAGGAAGATACTACAAGATGGAAAAACCTCACATTCTCATGGATTGCAAGAATCAGTATAGTAAAAATGATCAGTCTACCCAAGGTAATATACAGATTCAATGCAATCCCAATTAGATTCTCATGGCCTTCTTCACAGATCTAGACAAAAATATCTTAAAGTTCATATGGAGAAACAAAAGACCCCAGATAGCTAAAACAACCCTGAGCAAAAAGAGCGATACAAGGTGGATTGCCATACCAGACTTCAAACTATATTACAGGGTTATAGTCATAAAACAGCCAGGTGTTGGCACAAAAACAGGCCTGTAGATCAATGGCACAAAATTGAGGATCCAAACCTGAGCCCATCCAATTTCAGCCACCTGATATTCAACAAAGGGGCCAACAAGACTCAATGGAGGAAAGACAGCATCTTCAGCAAATGGTGTTGGCATACCTGGATCACCAATTGTAGAAGAATAAATCTAAACCCCTACCTCTCAATATGTACAAAAATCAACTCCAAATGGATCAGAGACCTCACTGTGAAGCCTGAAATTTTAATATATTTCTTATCTGTTGTTATTTCCTCTCTTACAAGCTCTCTGTTCTTACCCATAGCTTATTTTTTAATTTGGTCATTTGTAATCATAATTATTTGTTTTTCGAATTCTTATATCTTCTGGAAAAGAGTTCTCTTTTAGCAGAAAAGCTGGGGAGGATGAGGATGACAACGATGAGGCCCCTGATCGTGAGGATCACCCGGTCTTTGCACTCTGACCCCACCCCCACTCCCCACCCCGGGGCAAAATGGACATTCTGTGCAGTTCCCCTTATCATCTTTCTGGTAGCCTGGCAGGCATAGGCACTGGAATGGCTCATTCTCATTGTTATCTTTCTTTAAGCATTGCTTGATGACTGTTGTGCAGCAGGATTTGAGCACTGTAGGATACACAAAAAAGAGACAGTAAATTCAGCTTCTGCAGGCCAGACATGCGTTTGCATTGCAAAGAATTATCTGGGTCATCCTTTTCACAACCATAATAATCACACAAATTTGCCTCTTAATAGCTTGCTATGATTGCTTTTATCAGCTTCCATTTTGATTTAACCAGATACACTGGTCTGTAGGTATGTAGGTAGAAAGAGGCCACCTGTGGCTACATTGTGCTAAATTACCAGCTTGTCTGTTTACACCAAAACCTGGCACTTAGTGGGACTTGCTTGCATAGAGCCCTCTGGGATCAAACCCTAACAGGAACTCCTGATATTGAGAGAATATGAGGCAGGAGGGTTTGAAAGCAGGCCCTGAGATATGACACCACTCTGGATATAAAAACAAAGTGCTTTGGTGGAATAAATGGATTCTTTTCACCATCTGAAAAGAATCTCTGGTCCGTTATTTTCATAGGTGTATTTAGCCCATCAGGCTTAAGTGGTGTTTGCTAGCAGAAGTTGGCTGGGGAAAATCAATCAGATGCCAGCCTATGAAGGCCAGTGTCAGTTCCACCTGCATGAGGACTGGTGTGTGGTGAGTCTGTGCCAGTGGAATTTAGGCTGAAGAGTGCTGATCAAGCCAGCCTGGGGATCCAAGTGTATTTAGCCCATCAGGCTTAAGTGGTGTTTGCTAGCAGAAGTTGGCTGGGGAAAATCAATCAGATGCCAGCCTATGAAGGCCAGTGTCAGTTCCACCTGCATGAGGACTGGTGTGTGGTGAGTCTGTGCCAGTGGAATTTAGGCTGAAGAGTGCTGATCAAGCCAGCCTGGGGATCCAAGTGTATTTAGCCCATCAGGCTTAAGTGGTGTTTGCTAGCAGAAGTTGGCTGGGGAAAATCAATCAGATGCCAGCCTATGAAGGCCAGTGTCAGTTCCACCTGCATGAGGACTGGTGTGTGNATATATATATATATATATAATGTTATTGATACATAAACAGTCTCTTCACAATTTGATCTCCTATTTTTAACTAGTATCTCTTAAATTTCATTTTCTTGTCTTATTGCTCTGGTAAGAGTTTCAAGAACTATACTGAAAAGGAATGAGGATATTGGGACAGCATTGTTTGTGTCCTTATTTTAATGGAAATCCTTCCAGCATTTCTCCATTTAGAATGATGTTAGTTGGGGGTCTGCTGTACATAGGCATAATTATGTTGATGAAGTATGTTCTCTCCTGTCCAATTCCCTTTAGGAATTTTTATCATGAAAACCTGATGGGTATTTTTCATTGTTTTCGAGGTAGGGTCTAAATGTAGCCTACCTGGAAATTTCTCTATAGACCAGGTGGACCTTGACCTCACAAAGATCTGAATGCCTTGCCTCCTGAATGCAAGCATTAAAGACTTCTACCACCACATCTGACAGCAGAATGGATTTTTGTCAAAGGTATTTTCTGGTTCTATTGAGATTATCCTTTGATTTTTGTCATTAAGTCCATTTATAAGACATTATATTTACTTATATGGAGAGAACCATGTTTGTGTCTCTGGAATAAATCCAATTTGATTATGATGAATGAACTTTTTGATATGTATTATCATGCAATTAGCCAATATATTATTGAAAAATCTTTAAAATTATGTTTATTATAGGCCTTATAGCTTAATCTTTACCTGGTTTAGGTATTACAGTCAAACTGGGTTCGCAAAAGGAGATTGGATGTTCTCACTTTTTATCTGTCTTTTTTTAATTATGTAAGCAGAATTGGTTATGGATCTCATTGGACAATCTGGTAAATCTGTTAAACTTCTGTTTATCTGGTAAACTTCTGTTATGAAACCATCTGTGACTGGTGTGTGGGTTTTTTTTTAGTCGGGAGGATATTCATTGTTGTTTCTAATTCCTTATTTGTTATGGGCCTGTCTAAGTTGTTGATATCTTCTTGGCTTAACATTGGTGACTCCATTGAATTTAAATATATGTCCAACACTTTTAGATGTTCTTATTAACTATAGGTTGTAAGCTCCTGGGACCCTGTTCATGTGACCCTACAACATTGGTTCCAGCATGCACAAGAGCCATGGAATTTCAGCCAGATAAAACCTGGCACAGAACTGCAGAAATTGATTTCAAAGCCCAGTCTTGACTGAAGAAATATTGGCAAGTGATGGTGGTTCAGTGAGGAAGAACTGCTATGTGGGAGTATCTAATCTGAGATTCAGTATGCAAGAGCTAACATTTCCAGTCAGTGGCTCCTAGAGGGACAAGTGAGAGTCAAGGACCTCTCTGATTATGCCCACTAATTGGGATGTGATGATACAAAAGTCTGGAATTGGTCCCTGAGATGTAATATCATGCTGCCTATATAATGATCTGTTGCAATTGAATAAAATGCCATTTTTTTAAAACTTGGATTTACACCATGCCATGTGTTCATTCGCTGAGCTTCTCACACATGCTTTCTTTATGTCCTGGCCCACCATGGAAATGACCACTCACTTCATTGACTTCTTCAGGAAAAGGACATAAGATAGTCTGACTAGAGCTCAGAGGATGAGCTGTCACTGAGGAGTGGGTGAGGAGAGTAGTTTTGCGCAATGGACCCTAGCACAAATGATAGAATGCGTGAAGTCTGGTGGGCTTAGGGGGGCTTTGGGAGAGTGCCAATGAGCACAATTAAGACTGCATGAAAAATTCTGTACTAAATACATACAAAATTCAATAAAATTATAATAATAAAGATAAAATAAGATTTTTATTGAAGGACATATATTGGTTACTGTCATTTTTTATTCTTGTTTGTGATTGTGATAGCTAATCTTGGGGTTCAACATATGCACATCTGGGATTAAATAAAATGAGAGAGATTTTCTGATTGGATCATTTGAAGTTGGAAGACCTGTACTAAATATAGGCGTTACCTTCTAATGACAGCCCACAGAAAAGGCCATGGCAAAAGTGATCTTTTCTCTCACTGGTGAGTTTATCTTGCTTCTGTGACCAGTTCCTTGGATTCCAGTAGAGGCTGAAGACTAGCAAATCTCCCAGAATCTATCAGACCTTCAGTACCAGATTGGGAATACAGACACATCCAGCCTTCTGAACTGAGCAACTACAGTAATCTCAGCCTCTCCAGTGTGGCGCATATAATTGTTGGACTACTTGGACCCTATCCACTGTGTGTCCTGTGTGCTTCTTTATCATTATATTTATCTCTCTCATTAATTTACTTAACTTTTCTTCTATATTCCTGTTTAAGATCTGTTCACTGCAATTGACGTGACAATCTTCTTTATGCTTATAATTTATGGATTTGTTCCTTTCATGTTTTACTACTTGCTCCTGTATATTCCTTTCCTGTGTTTTTTTTTTTTTTTTATTTTCCTATTCTTTGCTTGGCAGTCCAATTTTTCAACTTTATCATCTTCTCTTTATATTTTATTTTCTATTTGGTTCATTTTGCTGGTGAAGCTTTCTTCTGTCATTTCAAATTACTTATTGAGAATTTCAATTCTACCTACATTTCATCTTAAGTTTTCTTCAATATTTTATCTCTTTTGTGAATTTATTTTCCCAATCTTGAATTGTCTTTGTCATTTTCATTCATCCATATATTTATTTTTGGAGCTTCAACTAGGAGTTTATTCCTATTCTCTTTAAGGTCTCTGTGTTGTTTTTGTATTCTTTGAAATCCTTGAATTCTTTGATCATTTTTATGATTGTTATTTAAAGTTCTGTATCCTGGGGTCCCTTTTGCAGTTTCCATTTTTGAACACCTCTTTCGACTGGTGGGATTTTCTGTGAATGTATTACCTTGGATTTTCGTATTAATTTTTTTATCTTAGTATAATTTTATTGAATTTTGTACATTTTATACAGTACATCTCAATCATATTTAGCATCCTCTTCCCTTAACTCTAACTCTAATACCCTGTCCACAGCACTTGATGCATTTTGTCCTATACATTAAGGACTATTGAAATTAGTTTGTATAACCAGATATCTCTTGTTGTGAGTTCATACTCTGGAGCCATTTCATCCTGTCTAGTGTCGCTACCATAAAGAAGATCAATTCTCTTACCCAGCAGTGATCAACTGTCAATAGTTTTGACCTGGGCATACGGACTTCTTTTGTTGTTTGTGTTTCTGATAAGAAGATCTAGTCTACCTGTGTTGAGTTGAAGTTTCATTGTTGTTGTTTTTTTAATGTAGCCTGGTTCCTTTCTGATCTGTTATGAATAATTAGTTGGTCTGTGCTTCAGATTTTTACTTTTTTTTTGTGGAGTGACAAGATGATTTTAGGCAGGTTACTCTGGAGCTCTGCGGTAGGGAGAAGGGGCATATCAGGGTTCAATGGCAGGGACCAAGTAGGCAGTTCTCACTAGTTTACTAAAGTAGATGAGAGCATTGGAGCAGTGCAAATGAGTCTGGTCCTAAAGTAGATTGATGTTGACACAAGGGGGAGGGATCTGATTATGTTAGGTGAGTTGGAGGGTCTCTAATACTGGGAAGATTACTAGATGCAATGGTGGGATGACAGGGACCAACCGTGAAGGTTATCATGAGCCATGTAATATATACCTGGGCCTCGCAGCAGAGCAAATGAATTTTGTCCAAAAAAAGGGTTATGGTGACCAAACAGACAGAGGGTCTTACTAATTTACCAACCTAGTATGGAGCTTTCTCTCCAGCAGGGCAAAGGGACATAGGCACTAGGCAGGACAATGTGGCTATCTTTGTTTCTTAATTTCTACAAAATAGCACATTAAAGTGTTCACTTTCACCTGTTAAATAAAAAAATCTAGTTGTTTCCATCACTGAAATTCAGAAGTTCCAAGAAGAATTTTCTGAGTTACTGTATTTTCATTTATCTTGTGTTTATAATCTCTTTTCAGTGAGGAGAGATCATTGTACATTTTGGGAACCTATTGAAATAACAACTGTCTTGTCAAGAAAATTAAAGGCAAAAAAAATCTTTCTGTAAATACAAACTACATGGATTAGGGACTCCAGTTAAGAATACTTCATTTAAGCTTGCAAACTAAAAGAGAGAATGCATGATGAATAGCTTCTACTTTCTAAAGAAACCTATGCCAATCCCAAATGACCAAAATTTATATAACACATTATTTTAAGTCTAAGAATAAATACTTATTGAAGACAAAGTATATCAATTTGGGATTGTATGTAGCTTCCTTTTCAAAAAAATAGTTTGTGGTAATTATAATTATATCATTGATACTCAAAAATTGTGTAATTTTAACACAGCTCCATGAAGAAAAATTAATTCAGTTTGACATAGTATGATATTAACAACTTTATTAAGATATTTACTTAAAACACAATTCATTCATTTCAAGTAATCAATGCAGTTTCTTTGTTTCTTTCTTTATTTTTTTTTGCTACTCAGACCTCCCATCCCCATGTAAGGAAACAATGTTACTTAATTTATTTCCCACATTACATAGCAAGCTCTTGAGTAACATCATGTATTACATTTGCTAAAAAACAAAAATCAATTCATTTTATTTAGTTACCTTAATCTTATGTGTAACCTCAGGCGACTATAAGATTTTTTTCTCTTTTTAAGAAAAGGTCTCCCTGTAGCCCCAGTAGGGTTAGAACTTACCATGTAGACCAGAATAGACTCCCACACAGCACCTGCCTCTCCCTCCTGAGTGCTGGTATTAAAGACATGCACCATCACCCCAGACTGATGATAATACCTTTTCCCTACTTCAAAAAAAGGTACATATATTTACTTGTACTCTAAAATATCTCTTCCTCAGTCCTATGTAATTAGTCAGCTCTTTTTGACTGCTATGGATTTTGCTAATTGGGACTGAAATACAATGACAACTTACAGTATGTGTATTGTGTGATTTTTTTGTTTCCGACAGCATAAAGTTTTCAAGGTTCACCATGTTACAGCACAAACCAGTAATTAATTTCTTTGCATGGTTAAGTAGAAGGCCACTTATAGGTATACTACACCTTGTTTATGTATACTACACCTTGTTTATGTAAATGTGAAGGGCTATTTTAGTACTTCCATTTAGAAGTCAGGGTAAAACTAGCTTGATAAAGTGAAGTTCTCTTCTATTTTTTAGGACAAGTTAGTATTAATTATTCTTTAAGTGTTTGGTGGTGTTCAGTTTTAAAGTCCGCAGGCTTGGATCTTCCACTTAGATAATTTAAGTGTAGATGTATCTAGAGTATAATTTAAAATATGGTAAAGATAAATGTAAAAGATTTTATGGAGAAAATAAGTACCAAATATACCATTCATATTCTAACAATTATTCATAAGTTATTTTGATATCTCTTCATACATTTCTTTTCCCTGTAGTTGAAATGTACTAACTTATTAAAACTTATGAATCATTAACAGTTTTGTGAGATTACACATTACTTAGTTTTCTAAAAATTCTATTTTATCATATTATTAAATTAGTATTTATGAGAGGATAAATAGGCATAATTTTTTTTCTTTTTTTATTTATTATTATTATTTTTTAAATGTTTATTGATAGATACAAGTATATAAAATCAGGGCATGAACATGATTTGATAGATTAAGTAGACTTAATTTCAATACTATAATAAGGGGACAATTTAAATTCTCACCATTTGTTTCACACCCACAAAAACCACTTCAAGGGCATTAACAATCTCTCAAATTGATCAGTTTTGTATAAGTCAAACATGTTTCTTTTTTAAAAAGACTTGTGCACTTGCCCAGGCTCAAGGATATTGAAATCTAGCACATAAAGCCCATTACTAGAGGTAGAAATACAGGCAATATACTATTACAGCAACAACCATCAATTAGAGTTAAGGATTTTCTGTAACAACCAAATGGATAATCTAATATTGCAACAACTCAAGTATTACTGAGCAAAGTCTCTTTCTACAATATTCAGTGTTTCTATTCAGTTTTCTAACTTTAAACAGCCTAATTTTAAGATGATTTCAATTTATTAGATTGTATAGTCACTTAAATGACTTCAGTGCAAGACAGATGTTTTTCTTCCAGTGTCAAGGTGACATCTAGAGCTACAAAATGTAAAGTTGATTTCAATATTATTCTGTTAAAAATGATTTCAAACACTGTATTTTTAAACAGCTTCAAAAGACAACTATCTATCCTGCTCGCAGTGCTACTGACCTATGTGGGTGGGCATGCTATATTGTAATGTATAATAAATCTATGTACTAGTCATACCTGTCAAGTATATTACTCTTTAGTAAGCATTGCAGCTATAAAGAGGTTACAGATAAGCTAAAAAGCATGAATCTGTATAAGCAAATTATGTTTTATGAACTAAATCTAGATAGTAATAGAAGATTAGAGATGACATAATATTTTAATATATTTGCATCTCCCAACTCTTACCAGTGATGATTCCTCATGCAATGGATGGTGGTCAATGCAGAGATACACAGCTGCTCAAAATAGAAAACAATGCCCTCTGAAAATATGTGTTTTCATGCTTCATGGTTTGTATGAAATGGTGATGTACATGTATTTATAATAAAGAAAAGAAGGGGTCAAAAGGTAATATATGTGCGTATATATATATATATATATATATATATATACAAGCAGAGGCTGGAGTGCATGTCCCTGGATAGGACACCTATATGAACATCTACACCCAAAGCTCAGGGACCATTGCAGAAGTGGGAGGCAGAAAAACTAAAGGAGCCAGGTGTGGTGGATGACCACAAGGAAACAGATTTCCATTCTTCAGGGAACTTGTGAATATGAACTTAAAGCAATGGTGGTAGCATGCACAATACTCATGCAAACACAAATCAGACAAGCAAAATCCAGCATACAAGTAGGGAAATGGGTCAAAACCTCTACCTTAGTTGAGAAAGTATTGATAGCTGATCATTGATCACATTGGAATTCTTTAAAGTAGTGACTCTTGTTAGGTTGACCAAGCTCCTGTGGATAACCTCACCTGGAGGAACATATGGGAACAGAAGCTTGACTATATATGACAGAATGCATGAAACCCAGTGGGTGGCTATGATGGAGTGCAAATAAGGGAGGGCATCTAAATATGCGTAATATCTACTGGTGTAGTGCAGAGGCCTTTAATCTCAACACTTGATGTAAATGCAGGAGGATCTCTGTGATCCAGCTGGGAAACCTTGTCTCAAGTAGACAAAAAACATGAAAGATGAATGGTATGAAATGCACACAATTTGATTCAAATAAAAAAACACACAATTTTTATTATAAACCACTGGTCATCAAATTTAGATACAAATCCTGTCCTATTTCAAAATTCAAAAATATTTCAAAATTGTTACTTATAAAAATGACATTGCTAGTGTTTCCTAAGAAAGACCTTAATGATTTATCTTGTAGAATTTTAAGATTCTTGACTGTGTAATAAAGCTGATAATGACTTTTCATACATGACCCTATGTTACTTTTGAATCAGCGCTGGTACAAATGTCATCATTGTTGTCATGTCATTGACTCAATGAGAAGGAACAGAGAAAATAGAATTGATGGGTATTTCATGAAAGTTTCTCTAGAGTCTGTTATTATTACATAAGGTGGTTGAAGGAATTGTTTTTCTTTCCAAATGTAATAAGATATAAAAATACACCAGTTTGAGAATGTGCAGTGAGGGATATATGGGGATACTAACCCGACATGATTAGCTTTAACACAAATGACTGATTATATGAATTCCAGTGGAAGGAGCCAAATGGGAAGGGGGAAGAAAAATATCAATTGTGGCATAATGGAATAATGTTAAAAATACAAATGCAAAAATTACACAATAGAAGTTGGAAAAATAATACAAATAGCCTTTTGAGTACATTTATTTGAATTTGGTAAAGGGAAAATAGCTCATGCTTTGTATTTTGGTTCATAAATTTTACCGTAAAATTTCTGACAATTATTTAATATGAATAAAATGAGAGCTCTTAAGGCTCCATGAGCTGCATTGCATTATTTTGAAAAGCATTTTCAACATAAATTCTCTTTCCTCACCTTAATATCATTTTAACTTCTAATCAGAACATTTTGACTTATCATTTGAAAACAAATGAGAGATAAATGCCAGATAATATTGCTAGTTAATAGCATGGTGACCTTATTATTCCTAATATTTCTAAATGGAGAGCTGTTCTCTCTATGATTGCTAGTGCCCAGCCTTTATGTATAATTTCTTGATGATAATTATTTACTTTTCAAGTGCTTTCTAGAAAGATTGTGTCATCTTAAATATCAATCAACTCTTCATCAAAACTTCCCTGACTCTGACAGATGTTGTAGGTTCATCTTTGTAATCATAATATTCGTAAGGCTGAGATAGGAAGACTGCCAAGAGATAAAGGCCATACCTGTCTACAGTGTGAGATCTTGTCTCAAAACAAAATAGAAAAGTGAATACATTTCTTGAGCCATCTCAATTTCTTAAGACTGACATATAGGTGAATATGTCTGGAAGCTGCAATTTACAAACTTGAATTTAATGTTCTTCAAACTGTGAATGCATTATTGTCTATTTATTTATTTAGGATTTCACATGTGAGTATCGTATTTTCGTTATTTCCACCCCTCACAGTTTCCCTCAAAGTCTTCCATGTCTCCTTCATTTGTATATATAGTAGCAATAATATATATAATATATATTATACTGAGTAAACTTACGGGTGCTTATTTGTACACATGTTTGTTTATGACTGCCTACTTGGAATTAGTTAATCTTTCAGGCAGATAGTTACTGGAGAAAATGGATTCTCCTTTCCTCAATATCCATTGATTGCCTGTAAGTCTTCCTGATGTAAGACCCTGTGAAATTTCCCTCACCCACATTGACAGGTCAATTGGTATTTTCATAGTGCAGGTCTTTATTAGAGTACCACACAGTGGAGATTTCATGGGTGCAGTTTCCCTATTAGAATGCATTATCTACAAACAGTCATCTTGTTCCTCTGGCTTTTAAAATCTTTCTGTCCCTTTTTTCCATGATGTTCTCTAAGCCTTAGGTGTAGAATTTGCATTGGAGATGTATCTACTGGGGCTAAGCACTGCATGGTGGCTTATTATCTACATTTTGATCAGTTGTGGAACTTTGTAATAATCTCCATCTGTTTCAAAAGAAACAGATGATAAGTAGAGAGACTGATATTTTTACCTGTGAATATAAGGATAAAAATTAGGATATACTAATGAATTATATTTGTCTAAAAAATTGAAACTACTAGGTTTTCCACTAAAGCCTGTGACTTCTCCTACCATATGTATTTGGTTATGTTTATATTACCATGCGTGGATTCCCAAGATAAAAATGTATCAATAGAGGTATTTTGCCTGTCCAGCCATTTTTTGTGATCCATAGGTTTTACATCTGAGCTGAACCATTCATTGGTCTTCTATCTTGGCACCTGGCATAGTAACTTCTGATATTGAGAGCTAGTCTTCAGGTAGGAGGCTTCCAGTTCAGTTTTAGATCAATTGCTCCAAGTCCTGTGCCTAAAATATGTCATGTTTTCAGCAGTAGGGTTTTACAATCAAGCTTGGAGATGTGATGAAGGGGTGTAGCAATAGCCTATAATTTGGGGAGACTTATTTGAAATACCCTGGGTGACAGAGAAGAGAGAAATTTTTGTCACCTCACATTTTTGGTACCCTTGAGAAATAGTGAATTTTCCTTTAGTGTTCATATAATCTATGTATTATTTAATCTTTCTTTTCTGCCTCTTGCCCTGTATCATTCTCACTACTTTTTCAGTTAAAATACACCTGCTTTTTCCCATTCCCCCATGATAACACCACTGTATTACTATCTCCCTCTCTTGATCTCCTTATTTCCCTCCATCCCCATTGTTTATTTGTATTTTCCAGTCTCATACAGTTATATCAGTATATATTCTCACATCTCAGGGTTTGGAATTAAAATTCAATGCAATTCCAAATAAATCCCATGATTCTCTTCACAGACATAGAAAAAAAACTCCCATCAAGCACAAAAGACTCTGGATTATCAAAACAATCTTGAACAAAAAAGAGCAAAATTTTGTGGTATTTCAGTACCCTAATTTGAATTATATTTAAAAACTATAATAACAACTACAGCATGATACTGCCACAGTAATAAGCATGTAGATCACTGGAAAAAAATAGAAGGTGAAACATGAGTGAACACAATTATATTTACCTGACATTTGACAAAGAGGCCAAAATGTACAATGGAGAAACAACAACATCTTCCATAAATTGTGTTGGGAAAATTGAATCTTCAGATATAGAAGAGTGAAACTATACCCATACCTCTTACCTTGAACAAAATTCCAGGCCAAATGGATCAAAGACCATAACATGGAACCTGAAGTGTGGAAAATGTCAGAAGAAAATATAGACAGTAACATGAAAGATGCAGGTTCAAGAAAATACTCTCTAAATCTAATTCCATTCATTCAGGGACTAAGGTCAACAAATAGCAAATGAGGCCTCATTAAACTAATAAGTTTCCTTATAGCCAGGTAAGCATCAAATGAAGAGGAAGCCCCCATAGTGGGACAGAATTTTTTCCAACTGTTCCTCTCATAGAGGATTAAGTTACAGAACATACAAAGAACTCAGAAAACAAAAAGTAAAGAAAAAAATGACCCAAATTAAAAACTGTGTAACAGATCTGAACAGAGAGATCTCAAAAGAAGAAATAAAAATGGCTAAGAATTATGCTTTTTAAATTATCAACAACCTTAGTAATTAGGGAAATGCTAATTAAAACTATATATGATTTCATCTTAAACCAGTTAGAATGGCTAGAATGATGAAAACAGTGACAATAAAGGTTGACAAGGGTGTGGGGAAAGGGGAACCCTCATTCACTGTTGCTGGGATTGTAAACTGGTGTGACTATGGAAATCAGTGAGGAGCATTCTTGTAAAGCATTCTTTTTGTAAACATAACTGAGTGGGAACCTATTGTAAATTACAAATGTTCAACTGTCATGAAATACAGAAGATATTGTGATTGACCTAGAAAAATAATATTTACATAACCCTTAGTCTTCCTGTGTTCAAGGATGGTCTTTATAAGAAAAATCATTCAATTTATCTTCTTAATGATTTGTGTAGGTTTTTTGTGGAGACATGTCAAAGAGAAATAAGACAATTACTTAACCAAATGGCCTCAAAACATATGTTTTAATATTTATTGAAGACTAATATATATTCTATATATGTATATGAATTTAATTCTTATGCATTTTATACAATACATGATAATCATATTTAGAACTATTCCCCTATCTGCATCCTCCCACAGCATGCCCACTAAATTTCATGCATTTTGTCATTTATGCTAAGGCCTATCAAACTTATGTCTTTAGGTATGCATTGCTATGAGTTCATCCAAAGGACTCTGGTCACTCCCTTAAAGAAGATTCATTCTCTCTCACTCAGCAGTGATCAGCTTTCAATAGTTTTTCAGCTTCTTGTCTATTTCTTCAGTTTTATGTTGGGTATTTTATCTAGTTTTACACAATGCACATGTGTCTTGTGCATTGCTCTAAGTTGATATGAGCAAGTTCTCAGCTTCCTGGAAAACTCTATTTCCTTGTGGTCATCTACCACTCTTGACTCTTATAGTCTTTGTCCCCTCTTTTGCAGTAGTCTCTGAGTTCCTGGTGGCCCATCCAAATGACTCATTTTAAGTTCATAAATGGCATACTGGCTCTGTTCATCAAATGTATCCCCAAACAACAATCTTATGACGGCAGTGTTTGTCTTTGATATAGATCAGTATATTTATTTACTAAACTGCTCTTCACTAAGTGCCGTCTATATTTCAGGTAGTCTTCCAAACTGTCAGATGCACAGAAGTGTAAAACAAAGCCTATACCACCAAGTTTATGTCATTTTCCTTCAGTAAAATTTATAATTAGAATGGTCTATTTACAATTTCAAGGAAATGAGTATCTATCATCTAGCCAGCTATCAGACTTTAGCAAACAATTTGGTTTAATGTGTATATTATACTCTACTTCAATTTTGTCTATTTGATCTAAATATTTTTATAGGTCTATTATCTTATTTTCAGTTTTCCATAAGAATGTATAGAGTTACTATAAGAGGATATATATAGTTGTGATGGTTAATCCTGGGTGTCAACTTGACTGGACTAAGGAACAAATAAGAGAAAAAGGATCTTTGGATTGGACTCCCTCAACCTGGATGGCCCACCACAAATGTGGGCGTTACCTTCTGCTGCCAGGCAGTATTAAGGGCCATGGCAGAGGGAGCTAGTACCTTTTTTCCTGAGGCTTGCCTCTCACTGGTGTTTGTCTTGCTGCTGTGATCAACCCTTCAGATCCCAGCGTGTACTGAGACTGGCAGATCTCCTGGAATCCATCGGGCCTTCAGCACCAGATTGGGACTAATGAAACATCCAGACTTGCGGACTGAGCAGTTCCCTGGATTCTCAGCCTCTCCAGTGCGGCATGGCTACTGTTGGACTACTTGAGCTCTGTCACGTGAGCAAATCAATAAATTGTATATACCTATATATTCGTCCTGTTGCTTCTATTTCTTTAGAGAACCCTGACTAATACAATAGTCTTACAGGAAATCATCTAGTCTTTGTAACCAAAGGGGAAGGGAAACATGGAGTTCTATAATTAGGGGATAATATTTTATTTCATACTATTTGTAAAAAAAGTAAACACATATAAAATCTGCCCAACATTACTTCTTGGTTAAAAATATTCCCCTATTAAATCCAGGTCAATCACACTATGTATGTGCATAGGCTTGAGGTATACCTTTCTCTCAATTTGATAAGTACTAACTTACTTCATTTTTTAAGGATTTATTAGGCTGGGCATGGTGGTACACACCTTTTAAAATTTTTATTTATTTTTATGTGTATAAATGTACTGTCTGCATGTAGGTTTGTGCACCTGTATTGTGCAATGCGAGGAAAGTCAGAAGAGGGTGTCAGATTACCCTGGAAATTGAGTTAAAGAGGTTATCAGATGCCATGTGAGTGCTGGAGATCGAGCATGAGTCCTCTGCAAGAGCAGTCAGCACTCTTAACTGCTAGGCCATCCCTCCAGCCCCAGTACTAACTTAGTTCTACCATTTATTTGGCTCCACGAGTTGATCTTTAAATAGAACCATGTTCAGGCTTTAAGATTTATATTTAAGGGGGGCTGGAGAGATGGCCTAGCGTTTAAGAGCACCGACCGTTCTTACAGAGGACCTGGGTTCGATACCCAGCACCCACATGGCGGCTGAGAACCGTCTGAAACTCCAATTCCAGGAGAACTCCAGTTCCAGGGGAATCCGACACCCTCTTCTGACCTCCACGGCATTGCACGACACAGGTGCACAAACTTGCATGCAGGCAGTACATTCATACACATACAGAAATAAATAAAATTAATTAAAAAAAGATTTATATTTAATGGTCAGTTTCTGAAAGCATACACAAAATTGTGGGAAAATTAAGCTGGGAGTACAGACATGACCTCAGATTGGCATACACATAAAGATTATTAATACATTCACATGGTAACGTAATGTAGCTGGTGTGGACATTGTTTATGCCACAATCCTGATGACACTGGACACATACAGTGTGTCCACATTCAATGAAGGCAAATTACAACCATAGTCTTTCCAGGGGTTTGTCAGAATACATTGCAACATTCTCAGTTAAATTTCAGCAGTCTTAAGAGGAGCCACTTCAAGGGAATTCAACTATTCTATCTCTATTTTGAGGACTGCTACAATTGAGCCAGTCCTAGATGTATTCCATATTCTGGTAAGTAATAGGTGTTACTTCTTAACTTTCTTGTCTTTAGGTTCCACTTCAGGCTATAAAATTACTGAAGTAAAATATGAAAACAGCTCTTCAGTAGTATAATGCTTTAACATTTGTGTTGACTGTCATCTAGACATTATGACACTAAGGACATGAAAATCTTGATTGTGATACTATTCTACATGCAAGTAATAAGGATGTTTATATACACACATGACTTAGTTATCTTTTACTTGTTCAACCTGCCAATCTTCTGAAGAATTTAATAATGTACCATAGGATATGTGGATGGGTTGCCTGTTCAGAAAAGCACAAAAGGGTTACATTATACAAAGTTCTAAGCCATGTCAAGGAATTTTTCTTTGTAAAATATTCAACAGCTTGTGTATATCTTGAAATAGATGTCTATCACAAACATTGCCTCGTCTTAGTAAAACTAAAGTCATATAAAAAAAGCAAATTGAGTAATTTTTCTCAGGTGTATGAAAAGTTCAGAGAGGTTGAATTGGTTTCTTCTACAGGAATGATGGGGAGAAAGTTCTGGACACTTCAGAAGAAAAAAAATTGAGAAATTGTCCTCTAGATTGTCTGAATGAAACTCTGGCTTGTGCACCAAGGAGTCCATGCCCACTGTCCTGGCAGGCAGTTTCTTTGGAGCCAGGATAGAGCAGGCACCCTGTTTGGGGGGTGCGATCCCATCCACTAAGGCCTGCCTTTGATGTACTGGGCAGATACGATGTCACACATCCTATTTACCAATACACACCTGAAAATTCCGTTGTTCCCTATAAGAGCCATGTTGGCTGTCAACCTCTTTGATTTCCTTCACATATCCCCCAACCCCCACAACACAGTTGTTTTGGTATAAAAACCCTTACTTTTTGACAATAAACTGAGTTATTTCCCATGAAATTTCTCCAGGCCCATTATTTGGTTCATCCTTCTACGTCTCTCCAGGCTCCCTGGTACTTTCTCTCCATCTCTGCTGCTGCAAGACACTCAGAGCTTCAGGCTGGCCCAGCTGCACTGGGAAGAAAACTCTGTTGATTGCAGAGCAGGGAGGAAGAACATCATAAGGCAACAATTAAGAACACTCTCTTTCCTTTTTTTAAATTAAGATTCTCCTCAAACATATACATACCAAAGCAAATTAAATGAAATACACAATGTTATTAGCACATCATAAATTCATTTTTGGCATTTTTCAGTCTTTACATGTAGTTATGTAAAAATGCACAAGTAGATTTAAATAATATTCTGAAGAGAATTATTAAACTCTAAAAAGATAAACAATCCATTTATTAGCCAATCACTAATGCACAAGAATAAATAAGTTGAGCTACAAAGTACCAACAGATGGTCTGCGAGAAACAGTGACATTGAAAACACCCCATCCACTACATACATTTCTTGTTGCTGAATGAAAATGTAGTCATTTATAAGCCATGAGAAAGCCAGATGTACTCTCATTTTTGAATATCAGAGAACATTAGAGAAAGATTATTGTACTGGCCATATCACTTTCTTATTTCACTACAATACATATAGGAAAAGCAATGCAGTGTCTTGACTCCCATGGAAAGTAGAATTGCAATAGATTCTAAAAAATTAGAAATAAGTTCTGAATAAACTCAAAACAAAGTATATGTTCAACTTTCTATGCCAACCGTGTTATCACAAATGTTGGCCCCATATCAATGCAAAAAGGACAAAATGTCTCCACAAATCCAATTTCACTGAAGCATTTAAAAACCACTCACATGATAATTTTCCCTAAGATTCTTGAACTCTCTTGTAGTAAGTCTCATGCAAATAGAGAAAAATGTATTGATTATAATTTTAGCCGTTTATCCTCTTATATCTTCATGAAATATATTTATATAGATAGATATAGATATAGAGATAGATAGATAAATAGATAGATAGATAGATAGATAGATAGACAGATAGATATCTTAGTTGCCACCCAGTACCTCTTAGCTTTCTCAACACTGTGTCTAACAAAGATCTAAAAACAGGCATACAGAGACTGGGCATATAGAAAAAGTATTGAAATGAGTTTAAATTCCAAGGCAAATACCAGCAAATGATTCTCTTCAGAGTAATAGTGGTATGAATGTTCCTATCAGTACAAAAGATAGAAGCAATTTTAAAGCTAACAATTGATGGCTGTTACAAACCTTATATCCAACCTATGCTGTCTATTTCCTCTTTCCTGTTCTTCACATTTTCATCAACAAAACAGAAAAATGAAATGGCTGTATGACTATTGAGAACCCTGTGCTTGCAAGTTAGTTTTGAATTCAAAACAGATGGATAACTATTTAATTCTCAAAGATCTTGGGAGAAATTGAATGAATTAAAAAATTTTGAGGTTCAGGAATATCTAGTCACTGCCTCTTATTGTTATGATTTTTAGAAGTACAAAGTAACATACAAGGACTGTTTCTATTCCTCACTAAGCTGAATCCACAATCACAGTTCCTAAAGTCATTCAGGCCCAAAAAATGTGCTTTTGTCTGAATTACCAATGCAATTACACCTATACCCAGAATGGATACTGATTGAAAAGTATAAAGCATGATTGCAGCAAACTTCTGGATTTCTTTGTCTTTATTTTCTTCCATTATATGTGTTCTTGATTTTCATGGAACAAAGAAAACAAGATTCCAGAACTTCCAGTGCATTACAAAAACATAGACTTCATTTTCCAGTTGAATACACCACAATGTTATGGAGGAAACAAGAGGGAGGAAAGTAACAACTCAGAAGAATTATCTTATTATATCCCTTGAGAAACTGCAAAGACAAATTCTACTGTGAATTCAATTTTTGGAGTAGAATAGAAAACCCACAGGTAAAAAGGGAGGGGAGAAAGGTTTATATTATTAACAGTTTAAATGCATCATGATCTCTCCGTTTAAATACAGTCTTGATGAATTGTTCTTTAAAATGGTATTGATCTAGGTAATCAATCTTGGAGCTTTTGTCAAAAAGAATTTTTTCACCAAAACTACACTATCGATTACTTGCATCAGAACAGAGCTTTAGAAAGGAGAAATGCTTTTAAGTCAAAGCTATTGCTGATACCCCTGAAAATTCTAGAGTTGCACATCGACCCCCATTAAAAAGAACTTATTTCAGGGGCAGTCACTGGTGGGTATTTGCTTCATTATCTATCTGTCTCCTGACAACGATTTTAAATCCTGTAGTCTCCTACTACCTACCCTACACTTTAACAGGCCAGGTTGTGGTAACCGAGCACAAGCCTTGCAAAACAAAGGGGAAATACAAACTTACAAAGGTGTTTAATGGTTAAAATAAAGGCCTTGGCAGCCCACCATCAGATCAATAAAGATAAACTGGCAAACTGAGTGAAGTCCTGCAGTTTAATAAAACTTGAATGATTACTATTTTAGTTTAAAATTCCCCCAAAGTGCAGAAACCATCAAAATTCTACAGTATATATTCAGGAAGATCCTCTTGGTGGGTTAAGAACAATGTTAGCAGTCCTCTGAGACTTTTTATGATCTCCATGCATTGCAAGTTCTGTCTTAATATATGCCTTGATGTAAGTACATGTGCACTTTGACCAGCAATAAAATGATCCCTCTTTTTATATTAATAACTCAAGTAACAGCCTTGATATAATCATTTAACTACAAGAAGTACAAACAGGTGCTTGGCCCATAGTAGATATTAAACAAAGAAAGGCATGAATTATATAACCCTAGTTAGAAGGATCTACATGGATTAGAGATCTGATACTCTGCTGAGGATGACCTTCCACTAATGACATGTCAAGATTATAAAGAACAGCTTTGCCGTTCAATGACTTCTCCAGGCAGAATGAGTGTGTCACAGACTCAGGAATGAGAGCAAAACCACAAAATATGGAAAGTTTCTTAAAGTGAAAACCCCAATTTGTTGAATAATTACTATAAAGTAAGTGGCAAGAGGGCATTCTTCTTGAGAATTCATAAACTATGTATATATTGGGGTATTTTAAAAAGACCAACATAAACCCTCATACACTGTCCATATTAATTAAACTGTCAAGTATCACAGAAATATGCTATGCTTAAAAGAAAAGCAAGATGAAATAAAATGGCATTTGAAAACCACTTCCTGATGAGTATACTTTGTGTGCGTATGTATGTGTGTGTGTATTTATAAATGCATGTATATCTGTATAAGAATGAAAATCAAAGAAAAGGACAAGAAATTGAGAGGTAATGTGGGACATGGGAGGAGGTGGAGGGTGACTGGGAGAGGTGGAAACAATGCAGATAATACTAATGTATGTAATTCTCAAAAATTAAAAATTCTCAGGAGACAGAAATCTCGATTGCTTTCACCATGCTCCAATAACATACAAAGAGCAGGAGTTGTAGGAGTTGCTACTGAAGCCCACCCCTGCCAGTTTGTAGATGTGTGAAATTGATCTGCATTTCTGTAATATCTGGGTTCTGGATCCTCATCTTACAAGATGGTAGAGTCTTGTATGGGCCAATAGTATGGTCCACACAAAGTGCTTGAAGTACACTGTGGAAAGTCCTTAAGAATGTTAACGGTCTTTACTTCTTCATCTGCCATAGATGGTATCTGTGCATCTCTTGTATAGCTTAGGTTAGACAGACACAGTTGCATCCCCTTTGTTCCTTTTTTAACAGAACTTTTTAATTTTATTTTTTATTTATTTATGTGTATGAATGTACTGTCTGCATGTAGGTTTGTGCACCCGTGTCGTGAAATGCCGCGGAGGTCAGAAGAGGACGTCGGATTCCCCTGGAACTGGAGTTCTCCTGGAATTGGAGTTATAGACGGTTCTCAGCCGCCATGTGGGTGCTGGAGATCGAATCCGGGTCCTCTGCAAGAGCGGTCGGCACTCTTAACCGCTAGGCCATCTCTCCAGCCCCCATTTGTTCCTTTTTATAACCATGCCTAGGCAGTGTAACTGTTGGGGGTAGACAGTGTCTTTGAGTGAGGACACTGAATCCCATGGGAAACTTATATTAGTCAGGTTCCATGGCCTTTTATACTGCCTGCCAGCAGAAGGTAATGCCCACATTTGGGGTAGGCCATCAGGGATGAAGTAATCCAATCCAAAGATCCTTTTTCTCTTATTTGTTCCTTAGTCCAGTCAAGTTGACATCCAGGATTAACCATAACAAAACCTCAGCAAACATCTGACATTTTGAGCTGCGTCTTTTTTTTTCTTTTCTTTTTTTTTTTTTTACTGAAAAGTACATAAAAGCAGTAAACATAAAAATTGTCCAAATAAACCCAATTAGTTAACATCTGAGTTCAGTTTTTGTACCCAGGGTCCTCATGTCCAGTTGAAGATGTTTGTTTACACAAACATGCTAATCAAATAAAAAGAAAAGAAGAAAAAAATAT
The DNA here is from genome assembly GCA_009823505.1 of Rhizomys pruinosus. NCBI lineage: Eukaryota > Metazoa > Chordata > Mammalia > Rodentia > Spalacidae > Rhizomys > Rhizomys pruinosus. Next base: position 1,299,987 of record VZQC01010436.1, read on the forward strand.
TCCAATCCGTTTTTGCTGTGATGTTACAATTCATCCTTCCTCCTTGATTTCAGTCTTATGCTCCAACCTTTTCTGTGAGACTCCCTGGGATTTGGAGGGGATGGCGAAAGAGAGTGAGAAATTGAAGACTCAAAATTTTTTTGTTGTCTGAGGTGACACGTCAAATTCTTGGGACTGTCCAAGTTTTTTTGCAGTGGACTGGTAGGTTGTTTAGCAGTATCCTTTTAATTCTAGTAATAAAACACAAATAGTAACAGATTATAACTACTTACTCTATGGGCACAGACACATATACATGGATAATATTTTTGTTGGGACATTGTAACTCTTTGACAAAGGAATGCCAATAGTTTTCAAATGAAGTCAATAGAGCCTCCTGACATTAGGAGAAACCAAGGTTACAGTGTCTGTCATGAGTCATACCCTGCCAGGGAGCAGGCCATAGATGGAATTGGGATTTATTTTTTCCTTCTGTGTGTACATTTATCAGGCTCCAATAACATCAAAATAACTGTTATTGCCATAGATATATCTTGATATATATATATATATATTTTTTTCACATTTAAGGGTTAAGACATTGTAAAGATCAGAACAGTTAAAGGATGAGCTAACTTCAACAAAAGTTATTGCCACTTCTATCATAGTACACAATATCTATATTAAAAACTACTAATGGAATCACAAAAATATAATATCATTTCAATTTTCTACTATCTACATATAGCTTCTTCTTCCTTACTGGTTACACTCCTTTGACACTTGAGGCAAAGCTTTTGGTATTCTACTCAGTGATAAATAAATGGCCATGTGTGCTAAGACTATTAAATCACAACAAGTTTCTTGATCCTCAAGGATAGTAGTTAATTCAAATGAATGATTATTTCTGTTCCTGGAAGCTATGCATTTCAGTATTTAGTTACATTTTATATGTAAGATATTTGACTACTATTTAAAACATCTTTAGAGTGAATAGACAGGCTTTTGCCAAACCCATGTAAAACATCTCTGAACAATTGAAAAGATTTGGTCATCTAGAAACTACCACAAGACTTGCAAGGACATTTCAAAGTCTATATGTTATAGCGGTATATTCAAAATATCTGTAGCATCTGTACATGGGTATAAATATTGAATATTTCATAAACTATAACTAGAGGCAAATCTCTCAGGACCTGTTACTATGTCTCATGGCATTAACTAAAAGCCTCCTATATAGGATTAATATGGATGGCTGTATCCAGAATACAAAATAGTGATATGCCTAAGCTAATTAGGAATACAGAATTGTTGTTAATTTTCAGTTAACATCTTTTTTTAATTTATTTTTTATTTTTAAGGGATTCTAAAATATAATGACACAGTTGTTTGCAGATAACATTGATGTTACTCAGTATGTCATACAATTAGGTAAGTGGTACATTTTGCAAGTATCTATGTCCAAATTTTGAACAACCCGAGGTTCCCATAGTCCAGTTGGAGAAGCTTGTATGCACAGGCATGTTGATCAGTTAGGAGTCCAGACGATATTCCTGTAGTCTCACGATTCACCCCTATCTATCTGCAGCCCATACAATATACCACACCTCATCTTCCGCAGTTTGTTCCCTGGGCTTTGGGAAAGGGGCACAAGTGGGTGAGAAGAAAACAGTCTAATTTCTTTGGAGTTGTCATTTTGGACTCCAGTCTGTTCAGGTTGTTTCCCTTCATGGGTTGACAGCTTTTCCAGTGATACCCTTTTTAGTCATACTAACAAAGCACAAGCTATTGGATCTACAGGTATTTAAGCAGTACCAATTATTATGTCAAGCTAAGCTGTGAGCATAGACACAGATGCTTGGATAGTATGCTAATCTGCAAACGGTGGTTTCTCTATAAAGGGTGACAAGTTCTTATTGTGGCTTATAACATCTCCTAACCACTAGAGGACATAAGCTTG
>VZQC01010436.1:1303770-1326117 GCA_009823505.1 Rhizomys pruinosus
GGTATATACCCACAAGACTCATCTTACTGCAGAAATACATGCACAGCTATATTTATTGCAGCTCTGTTCACAATAGCAAAAAGCTGGAACCAACCCAAATGCCCCTCAACTGATGAGTGGATAGAAAAAATGTGGTACATGTACACAATGGAGTTCTATGCAGCAATAAAGAAAAATGATATCATGAACTTTGCAGGTAAATGGATGGAGCTGGAGGATATTATATTAAGTGAAGTAGCACAATCACAGAAAAACAAATGACGAATGGTATCCCTCATATGTAGATGCTAGCAACAATAACCCAGTTATTAATATTTCTTGTGAAGAGGGATAAATATTAAAAGAATAACAGAAAGACTGCATCAGAAAACTGACTGAAATGGTGAACCGGGAGGGGTGGGAGGGGCGGGAGAGGTACACGGGTCTATATTCTATTAATGTATATTTAATTTAAAATTACATGGTATTTTACTTAAAATTTATATAACAATAACTTTGGGATTAACATATACAAATGTTCTCTATAATTTTTTTGTTATGCAGTATCATCCTGTAATTTTCAATTAACTTCTAACCTGGGCTGAAGTCCCAGTTATACATATTAGATTAAATGGACACAAATGTTCTGCATGTTCCCTTATTATGCACATAATTCTGACATTTTTCCACATTACAAGGTAATTTAGCTCACAAAAAGTTGTGTTCTACCTCCTTGAACCAGTGCAGAGGGACATAGTCTGAAAGAACATGGTAAACCCCTTCACCTGGGTTCCTATTTATAGGTATGTGGTATAACTCCTGCCTTCTGAAAAACTATAACTCTGGGTTTGAGGGTCTGGGAAACAATAATGGCTGCTCTGATTGGAGTGCCAATTCCAAAAACAGAGCGGGAAAGAATATGCCTCCTCCCTCTAGGATTCAATTTGTCCTACAGTTAAATAAAAAGCATTGGTAGATAAAGGCTTCAGTGCCAGCTCTGGGCTGCTGTACTAGGAGTTGTTGATCAGGGAGGCTTTAAAAGGCCAAAACAAAGGACATTTGACTGTAAATTTGGGCGCACATACAAAATGGACAGCAAGACCCTATTGATAAAGATATGGTGTGATAAGAGCATGAAAAAAATTATGCTGAGACCCTGCACTGCAAATCAACAGCTGATCTTCGTGGTGTCAGAGAGCACTATACAAACTGCTGGAAAGAAATGGTCTCTGAAGCTTTACTAAACTTCTTGTGCTACACTTTTACATCCCAAAGAAGATATAGTGCAAGAACATACTTTTATACATCTTAGGAAAGCCTGGCAACTATTTTCCCAATTAGGAGACCAAGGTTTTCCACAGTAAAAATCAGACTGAGTGCATGTACTACTGCTGTGGTCTCTACAGAGAATTTCAATTCCCACCTGTCTTTACCTGTTAGGGACTTGAAACAGTTTGTAACCCCCATCTGTCCTTTGATAAAAATACCAGAATATTCCAGTTGAGAGGATGGTCCATAAAATACATGAATAGGCTTCTGTAAAAGTTATGAAAGATTGTTCTAGATGAGAGAAGGCTAAGAACATGTGACAAATAAAAAAGATTATGAAAGAACTTGGGAGAAAACTACTGGAATGTAAATAATCAGTGGAATTCTATTAATAGTTAATAGGTAGATTTACGTTCTTTTATTTTATTGAAGTTTTGTTCAATTAATACAACATTTCTATGTCCAATTTAGACTCATTCCCCTTTGCATTCCCCCTACCCAACCAGAGTTCATTAATTTTGCCATACATGCTTTGCATCTTTTTTCAGTCTTTGTAGAGGTTTCATGTGTGGGGCAGAAGTTTACTGTTTCAGTCAGTTCTTTGACACAGTCCTTTTGTTGTTTTTCCCTTCAATTTGTATTGCTCCAAAATATGCATATATACATGTCACATATATACCAAAATTATGACGTCTAAAAGTAAATTGTATGTTAATTCCACAACGTGTTTAAGAATTCAAATTTTTCCTCTTTAATTTTATAATACTCTAAAATATGCATACATACCCTCCCCTTGTATGCCACTTATTCTCACATGTGTGAGAATAAGGGATTCATATTATAATGGCACAGTTCAGGTAAAAGGAAATGATATATATATATATATATATATATATATATATATATTGCTCAGTTTGCCTTACTACTAGGTATTTGGTGTTACCATACACAAATAAGGAACACCATTTGTCATTTTTTTCTGGGACTTTGTTACTTAGCATAATGGCTTCCAGTTCATCCATTTACCTGTGATGTTCATGATGTCATCTTTCTTTACCACTGCATAGAATTCCATTGTGTAGATGTACCACATTTTCCTTATCCAGTCCAGTTGAAGGGCATCAAACAAGATAAAATGTGTCATTTTGTCTGATATTAGAATAGCAATTCCTGTTTGTTTTATGGTACCAGTTGCTTGAAATAGTTTTTTCTATCCTTTCAATTTAAGTTGGAGCCTATCCATGAGGGTGACATAGGTTTTGTGTAGACACTATAGAGACGGAATCTGTTTCCTAATCCATTCTCCCTGTTTATGTCTTTTTATTGAGGAGTTCAGGCCATTAATAGTCATGGTTATTATTAAGAAATGCATGCTGCTTCCTTTTACTTTATTTTCTCTTTGCATTCTTGGTGTAGTTTTGTGTTTCCACAGTTATACTTTTATTCATTACTCTCCCTAGCTGCTTGGGGAAAGTTACTCCTTTTCTCTGACCTTTGAATTGCTTTGAGTATTTTCTGAAAGGTTGGTTTTCTGAACATGAATTCTTTCATCTTGTTAGTGTCTGAAAACATTTTTTTTTCTTTCTCCTTCAACTATAATTGACATTTTTTGGGTATATTAATCTGGGTGAACATCTATAGTCATTTGCTACTGGGCAAGCTTTGGTCCACGTCCTTCTTGCTTTCATCTTTTGCACTGAAAAGTCAGCTCTAATTCTCATGGGTTTCCCTTTGTATGCAACTTGCTGTTTTTCTCTTGGGGCCTTCAGTATTTTTGAAGTATTGCATGTCCAGCATTCCATGGGGTGTTCTTTCTCTTTGGACCATGGCTTTAAGTTTCTGCTGGACTGCAAGCCCTGGGATCATTCCAGCTCAGCCAGGTAAGATCCTGGGTCTAAGCCCTGATACAGAGGGGAAGGGAGATTAGAAGTGATACTAGATAAAGCAAGAGAGAAAGAGAAAGAATATAGAAGGAATGGACTCAAAGATGAGACCAGGAGGGATTCCATCGGGAAATAACTCAGTTTATTGACAACAAGTAATGGATTTATATAATAAAGCTACTGTGCTCTAGGCAGGGAAGTGGGGGGCAGGAGGGTGTGAATGAGGAAAAGGGAAGTGTGAGCCTTCTTGGCTCTTGGGGGCGAGGCAACAGAACACCTGGTTGTGTGTAAACTGGAGATGTGCCATATGCACTGTACATCAAAGGGGAGCCCTCTGGATATGAGGCTTTGTCCAAGGTGAATCAAGAATGTTGCACATTCTGGCCCCCAGGGGGTCGTCAGGACAATGACTGCAGTCCAGCTCTTAGGGGGTAGGGGGCAGGCTGATTTGGCCAAATCCTGTCACCTATGAAGTGTGAGCAGAATCTTATCTGGTCGGGTCCAGAAGTTGAGGTGGCTCCAGAGGCCTATTGGCGGCATTACCTGGTCCCAATACTGTGACAGCCAGGGTGCACAGAGGTGCAGGGAGCCTTACTCAGTCTAGGCCAGTAGTCAGAGTCTAGATTTAGGTTCTTTACTTGTGACAAATATATTATTATTCTATATGATGTCAGCAATAAGTGAAACTGAGAATTCGATATTTGTGAATTCTACTATTTTTGAAACTCTTCAGCATATCTTCCATTAAAATCTTTTCTTAAAAAATATAAAAGCAATGAGATGTGTTTGAAAATTATGAAATCTTCACCCAAAGGATTTCATTTTTATGTACCTCATATTTTCATGTAATATTTTATTAGTTTTTTGACAATTTCATATATTCTCCCTTTATCCCCCACATTCCCTAACTCCTTGTCTAATGTTCCTTTTATTTTTCAATTTTTGTTTCTTTTTATTGATTTTTATGTGTTTCATAGGTAATTTTTCAGTTAGTCTTAGTTACCTTTATAACGGTTTCTATCTTGGCACCCTCCCACAACTTTCCCCCAACCCCCTGAGTTCTTTACCAAATTACTCTCCCTGGCCACTCATTGCTATCTCACCCCATAAGCTCTACTCAGCATATCTGAAGTCACTTTCTTAAAGAATGTCAGGTCTTCCTCACCTGACTGCCATCTTCTCCCAATACTTACTCAGGCAATGTGGAGCTCTACTACACATTTCTGCAGTTTCGTGCTGCATTTTTGTCCATCTGAGCTTCCATGGGTCTTGGCATGCTGATACCAATGCTGCAGACTCATATAAACAGGATCCCATCGGCTTGTAGGTTTCATTTCCATTTGGTCTTATATCACCTTCCTGGCTCTTACAAACATTCTACCACCTCTTCTGCAATGTTCCCTGAGCCTTGGGTAAGTAAAGCTGAATATAGGCAGCCTGTCCATGGAAACACACTCTATAGATTCCTAGTCTTCCTGGTTTGGCCATTCAGGTCTTACTAATGTTGCAAATCATAACAACACAACATGATTGAAATAACTGTTTAGAATTTACAGAAGTTCATACATGTATTCAGTGAATATGATATTCATTTCTGTCTTTTTTGTTCAATACTCCCCATATTGTCCCAAGAGCCTAAACAAGTTCATGTCATTTTCTGATATCTCAATAAGTTCAGTTAGTGATGCCCACATGTGCATGGATATAGGAAAATGTACTGGAGCGTGGTTAACATATTGGTGGCCATTTCTTCAGAAAATTATGATTCTCGCTCCTCCAGCAACAATCCAGTACTAGTAGCTCCTCAGAAGGGATAGGTCAGGAGACTACTCCATTTAATCTGGGATTTTGGCTGGTTTGATTTTATGTCGATATTATGCAAGTACCATAGCTACTATGAGATCAGTATTGGGATAGCCAACTCATGTCCAGAAGATAGCATTTCAAAGCACTCCTCCTCATCCTCCAGCCCTTACACTCTTTCTGAGTCTTCTTTCACAGTATGCCTTGAGGTTTATTGGGGGGGGTAGGGTATACAGGCATCTTATTCAGGGATAGGTAGTCAGTCTCTTATTCTCAGTACTTAGACCAGTTATGTGCCTCTTCATTGACTGCTGCCAATTGCAAAATAGGCTTCTCTGACAAATGCTGAGAGTAGAATGTGTATGTGGGTATACACATAAATATTTATGAGGCAAAATGATATTCAGCATAATTACAATAGCAAGTTTTACCTTTGGTCCTATAATCTGCACAACCATGGACTTAGGACCAGAATTAAGATGGCAGCCATGAAATTCCAGTCTATGGGATGTCCTTAATTCCAATCAAAAAGTGATGAGTCATGCCACCAATGCACCAGTTAACATATGATGTTCTGTACTTTGGTATTGCAGGATCCAGTTCCCAGCACTAGGTAAAACCATTGTTGACTCTTCTTCCTCTGCAGTATCCATAGCAATGTCTTCCACTATGAATGCTAGCTTGAAAGTTGCCTGGATATTTTGAGATACGTTTCTCTGTGTTCTCTTGCCAATTTCTATGGTGATTTAAGTAATAATCTTTTACCTTATAGTCTGTTGAGGAAACAAGGGGAATCCAGTAGTTTGTGTTGTCTTAGAGCCCTCTGGATCCTCTGACAAATAACTCATAAGGAAGTCTTTTATGTCCTGCATTGAGACGTTCATTTACTAACACATGTCTATTTTAAAAATATATATATCCTGTTATTTTATGTAGATGAGTGTTTTACATGCATGCATGTAAGCACACCCATGTATTCAATTTCTGTGGAGATTATAATGTGTCATCCCTACACTCTTTTCTATAAGATTTGTGGTATTTGGTTTTATGATATGTACATTGTATTTTGTGCATGGTGAGAGACAGGGATCTAGTTTTATTCTTCTACATGCGGCTATCCAGTTTGAACAACACCTTTTGTCAATAATGCCATGTTTACTCCAATGTGATTGTGTGGCTCCTTTGTAAAATATCACATGGCAATAAATGTGTTGAATTAAATCTGAGTCTTCAATTGTATATCACTGATAAATTAGTCTACTTTTATTTGAGTACCATGCTATTTTTTATTATAGCACTGCAGAACCATTTGTGAATAAGGATGCCACTGCCCCCTGAAGATTTTATTATTACAATTATATTTGCTATTCTGTTTTTCATATGTTTTCATATGAAACTTGAAATTATTTTTTTCTCAAACTCTGTGATGAGTTGTGTGGTAACTTTAAAGTATATTGTATTGCATTTGTAGATTGCTTTTGTTACAATGGCCATTTTCACAATATTAACCTAGAGATCTATAAGCATGGAATGTCTTTCCATCTACTGGTATCTCCTTCAATTTATCAATGCCTTCAAATTTCTATTATAGAAGTCCTTCTATTTCTTGTTTAGATTTATTCCAAAGTATTTTATATCTTTGGGGGTTATCATAAATAGTATACTTTTTCTAGTCTCTTCCTCAGGATGTTTATTTTTGTTAGAAGATAGGAAGGTTATTGATTTCTTTTTTTTAATGCTTTTTTAAAATTTTTTAATTAATTAATTAATTTATTTTTATGTGTGTGAATGTACTGTCTGCATGCAGGTTTGTGCACCCATGTCGTGCAATGCTGTGGAGGTCAGAAGAGGGAGTCGGATTCCCCTGGAACTGGAGCTAAAGGCGGTTCTCAGCCGCCATGTGGGTGCTGGGGATTGAACCCGGGTCCGCTGCAAGAGCAGTCAGCGCTCTTAACCGCTAGGCCATCTCTCCAGCCCAGGAAGGTTATTGATTTCTATGTGTATATCTTCTATCCTGATTCTTTGCTAAATATATTAATTATATGTAAGAGTTTTCTGGTTGAGTCTTTAAGATCTTTTATGTATAGTATCATAGATAATATAGATGATAATCTGCAAAGAAGTTTTTTACTTCTTATTTTTCAATTTGTATTGATATCTCCTTAATTTGTCTCATTGGTGTGGCTAATACTTTACCAACAATATCAACAGGAATGAAGCGAGTGGACCTCCTTTTCTTGTTTTTGAATTTAATGAGGATGCATTCATTTTTTTTCTCTATTTAAGATGATGTTGGATGTGGGTTTGTGTTATGATTCTTTTATTAAGTTTAAATATGTTCCCTCTATCTCTAGATTCGACATGACTTTTATCATTTATGGATGTTGGACTTTACTAAATGGCATGCCTGAAGCTAATGTGATAATCATGTGTTTTCTATTCTTGAGTCTATTTATGTGGGGGACTACATTGATTCATATAAATATGTTGAACCATCCCTGTATTTCTGGGATGAAGCAACGTTAACCATGGTGAATAATATTTTTAAATATATATTATTTTTCACATTTTATTTATTTCATTGAATTTTTAACAAGTTTTATTGAATATGCTTTTAAATCAAATAACATTAAAACTACAAACACATAGTTCTAATCTATTCATGACTTCTTCTAAGGTTTCCTTACACATTATATTATCAGATTTAACACAATATTGTTCCTTAAAGAATTACAGAGGATGTAGATGATAGTGTAAATACTGGAAAAAAAATCTCAGCCTGAAATGAAAAAGGAAATCAAACACTCATAGATTTAACAGGAAAGGACAAGAGAAAGCTTCAATAACAGAGGGGATGAAGTAAAAAAGAGAATATCAAGGCTGGAAGATAACATGGAAGTACTGGAGTGCTCAGGCAAAAATTATGAAAAATTTAAGAAAACACAAGAGTGGAATAACCAGGAAATGTGGGACACCAGGAAAAGACCAAACCTCCACATCATAGGTATACAGGAAGGAGAAGAATCCCAGGATAACAGTATTGACCATATTTTCAACAGAATTATAGAAGAAAATTTCTCCAAATTGAAAAGACATACCAATACAAATACAAGAACACATAAAACACCAAATATACAAGATCAGAAATGAAATTCCCCACACCATATCATAGTGAAAACATTAGTTGCTCAAAACAAAGATAGAATCTTGTAAGACACAAGAGAAAAACAACAAGTCACATATAAAGGGAAATCCATCAGAATTACAGTTGACTTCTTAATGCAAAGATGAAAGCCAGAAGAGGTTGGTCCAATGTATTCCCAGTACTAAATGACTAAAGATGCTAGCCTAGGTTACTCTAGCAAGCAAAAATGTCAACTATAGTCAAAGTAGAAAGAAAATCTTTCATAACATAATCAAGATGAAAGACTACATGTCTAGAAAACCAACCCTTCAGAAATTACTCTAAGCAATTCAGAGGACAGAGGAAAGAAGCAACTACCCACAAGCAACAAGAGACAGTATACAAGGAAGGTATATCCAAAAAATACAAACCTAAACCAAAATTGAAAACAGAATGGTCTAAATTCCCCAATCAAGAGACACAGACTGAGATAATGGATTAAGAGATTGAATCCATAGTTTCATTGTCTCCAAGAAATGCATCTCACCTTCAAGGACAGGCACCACCATCTTAAGGTGAAATAATGGAAAAAACATTCCAAGCAAATGGTACCAAAAAGCAAGCAAGAGTTGTTACTCTAATATCAGACAAAATAGACTTCAAAGTAAAACTAATCCAAAGAGATGAACAGGGACACTACATTCTTATCAAAGGATCAATTAACAATGAAGATTTCACAATCATAAATATATATGCACTGAACTGTGGTACACCGAAATTCATAACCACAACTCTGCAGGACTTCAAGGCACAGATTAACTCCAACACCTTAATATTGGGAGATTTCAATACCCCCACTGAGCCCATTGGATCGGTCAACTGGACAAAGAATAAACAGAAAGATATATCAAATTAACAATATAATATGCCAAATAAACCTAACAGATATTTACCGAATATTTGACCCAAACACCAAAAAAGTATATTTTCTACTTAGCACCCCATGGAAAATTCTCCACAAATCCCCTTTATACTGGGAAACAGAGCAAACCTCAACAAATACAAAAAAGTTGAAATAATCTATGCAGCCTATCATACCACAGTGCAATAAAGCTTAATATTAACACCAGAAAGGGCCTTACTAGCTACAAGAACTTATGGAGATATCACATTACTCAATAACAAATGGGTTAAGGTAGAAATAAGAAAGAAATAAAAGCATAGCTTGGCAATAAACAAAAAAGATGATACAGCACAACTGAACCTACGGGACACTGTAAAAGCAGTCCTAAGAGGGAAATTTATAGCCCTAAGTGCCTATGTAAAGAAAATAGAAGGAGCACAAATAATTGACCTAACCCTGCAACTAAAGACACTTGAGGGAAAATAACAAATGAACCCTAAACCCAAAAGATAAGAAGAAGTAACAAAAATCAGAGGAGAAATCAATGGAATAAGAACAAAGAAAACAATACAAAACAAAAAAAAAAAAATCAATGAATCCAAGAACTGGTCCTTCAAGAAGATAAGCAAGATAGATAGAACTCTAGCACAGCTGACCAAGGGAAAGAAAAAGCAACTCCAAATCAATAAAATTAGAGACAAATAGGGAAACATCACAACACATCACAAATTATCCAGACAATCATAGGAGACTACTTTAAAAACCTATATTCTACTAAATTTAAAAACCTAAGAGAAATGGATGAATATCTGAAATCTGAAATTATGGAATTTGCGAAAACTTAACCAAGAAGATATTAGTAACCTAAACAGACCCATAATATATGAGGAAATTTAAACTCTAATAAAAAAATGCTCTGAACTACAAAAAAAGCTCAGACCCAAATGGATTAACAGCAGAATTTTATAAGATATTTAAAGAGAACCTAAAACCGCAATTACTCAAATTATTCAAAATGATAGAAACAGAGGGAAATCTCCCAGATTCCTTCTATGAATCCACCATCACTCTAATAACAAAACTAGGCAAAAATACAACCAAAAAAAAAATAAAACTATAGACCTATTTATTTTATTTTTTTATATGTGTGTGAGCATAATGTCTGCATGTAGGTTGGTGCACCAGTGTCGTTCAATGCCTCGGAGGTCAGAAGAGGGCATCAGATTCCCCTGGAACTGGAGTTAAATATGGTTCTTAGCTGCCATGTGGGTGCTGGGAATCTAACCCAGGTCCTCTGCAAGAGCAGTTGGCGCTCTTAACCACTGTGCCATCTCTCCAGCCCTAGACCCATTTCTTTAATGAACATAGATGCAAAAATTTTCAACAAAATACTTGCCAAATGCATACAGGCACATCAAAAATATCATCCATCATAACCAAGTCAGATTCATACCAGAGATTCAGGGATGATTTAACATATGTAAATTAAATGCCATAAAGTATATAAACAGACTGAAAGACAAAAAAACACATGGTCATCTCAATTGATGCCAAAAAGGCTTTTAATAAAGGTCAACAGGCCTTCATGTTTAAAGTCCTAGAGGGAATTGGACTGGAGGGAACATCCCTTAACATAATGAAAGCCATGCACAACGAACTCAAAGCAACATTATTCTACATGGGGAAAAACAGAATCGTTTCCCTTAAAGTTAGGAACTCTCAGCATGGCTGCTGTCTATCCCCACTCCTTTCTAATATAAAACTTGAAATTCTCACTAGAGCAATAAGGCAAGAAACAGAAATTAAAGGAATACTGACTGGAAATGAGGAGGTCAAACTATCCCTTTTTGCAGATAGCATGATAGTTTACCTAAGGGACACCAAAAACTCCACCAGAAAACTCCTAGCAATGATTAAAATTTTCATTAAACTACCGGGATACAAAGTTAACCTTGCTTTATATATGCTTTCTGGAAAGAACACCATATCCCTATTCAATACATTGTTATTTTATTAGAATAAAATTCTCAGATAAAAGCTTGTACTTTATGCTTTGAACAAAGCTTATAAGACATGTTTTCTGTTTTTTTTTTTTTTTTTTTTTTTTTTTTTTTTTTTTTTTTTTTTTTTTTTTTTTTTTTTTTTTTTTTTTTTTTTTTTTTTTTTTTTTTTTTTTATATACAAGGAATGAGCATACAAGGAAGGGTGGGGATGGGAAATAGTGTGTATATGGTCCTGTGGCTGGTATTAGGAGGAGCATCGTGAGGAAACCACGTGTCTTTCTCCTTGCATCTGGTGAGGCCTTATTGCAGGAGGTGGAAGCAACATTATCTTAGATTGCAGGAATGCAAATCCAGGCTTATTATTTCTCTGTACTCTACTTCAGTTGCCTTTCTGGAATCCCTGAATTAGATGGGCTATGACCGTTTATTACCCCTGTGTGTCATAATGGATGACGAGGCATTTTTCTTTCTAGATGCTTCTTGATAATGGGGAGAGGCCATGAAGAGGGGTTAGTGATTAGCAATGCACCTGGACTATCACCATTTTCAGCCGGGATGCTTCCATACTTTTCTGAAAGGAAGCAAACAACGTTGATTTAAACTGGTCTGGGCGAGTTGTAGGATATGGTCTTGCAAGCACTGATGGTATAGGCAGGGAGCTGTGCGACGTGAGTGATTGAAAAGGTTATTAGAGTGCCAGGCAGCTAGTACCATCATGGGGTTATGCCATCCAGAATTCCCCACCCTGAAGCCTGTAGGTAGACACAGTTTTTGGCATTGCCACGCCTTTGACACAGACCAGGCTCCTAAGAGACTCAAGAACATTTTGGCTTCTACCAAAAACTGGCTACTTTTTTTCCCATTTTACTAAGATGAACTTTTTTTTACCTCTGTACAATTTCTCAAACTTTGAAAAAAAAACATAATGATTTTATCTTTGGTTATGCTTTCCATCTGGGTTATTTAAGTCCATACAGATATACCAGGTTAACCAAAGTTTATTTTCTTAAGATCATTTGAGTATTTTCTTAGGTGGTCACTTGGGTTTAGGGGGAGGGCAACATTGGCTCCTTTTGGTTTCTGCCATCTATGCAAGGACAAAGTCAGGTCCTGTTTGACCATGTTTCCCTTTCGAAGAATGAGGATCCCATCCTTGTGGTGGTGAACTTCCACTTTATATACTGGACAATTGTTGAGTCTCTCTGGTTCTTTCAGGTCTTCTCTGAACAAAAAGGCAGATGACTCACAGTTACAGACATTTCAAGAGATGTCCCCAAGTCCCCTAGGACATAGCTCACATCAGTGGGCAAGGAAAAAAATTGTCTGAATTAGAATTGTCATTAAGTATGGAAGGTTGTTATACCAGCCTGATACTTTCATTACTATACAATACTAGATAAACCTTGAACAAAAACTCAAGCAGCAATGTATTAAAATATTAACTGGAAGAGACATTTAACACTATAGGTTAAGTAGGCATAGCCCACAAAAGAGATTTAAAACAATGTCAGGCCTTTCTTAAATGTAGACTATTTCTACAAAGAGAAGCAGTATCATTTCTTTCCCATACCCCTATATTCTGATTTATAGTTTTTCATAAGTTAGGAGTTGTATCACATACCTAAACAAGAAATAATCGGACAAGTTTACCAAGCCCATCCAAGCTATCTCCTTCTGTACTTCATACTACTGTTTCAAGGAGATACAACCCAGTTTTTCTTTATTTTTATTCTAAATTATTTTTTATGGACAAAAGAAATATCAAAGTAACAATTGCTATATTCTGGAGGCTAATTGCTCTGTCAGATGTATCCGCAATGAAAGGTTTCCTCTACTTGTGGGTTTTCTCTTCACTTCCCTGACTGTTTCTTTGCTGTATAGAAAAATTTGAGTTTAATAAGGTCCTACGTGTCCATTGACCTTATTTCCGAGCAGCTGCTGATGTCTGATTTAGAAAGACTTTCCTACACTTATGTTCTGTAAGTTGCTGCCAACCTTCTTCCTATCACCTTTAGAGTTTGGGTTTCACATTGAGGTCGTTGATCCATTTGGAGTTAATTTTTGTACCGGGTGAGAGGTAGGGGTTTAATTTTATTTTTCTACAATTGGTTATCCACTTTTGCCAACACCGTTTGTGAAGATGCTGTCTTTCCCACTGAGTCTTTTTGACTTCCTTGTCAAATATGAGTGTGCGAATTATATGTGCTCAAGTTTGTGATCTTCCGTTTCATTCCCTTGGTCTACTGGTCTGTTTTTTGCCAGTACCGGGCTATTTTTATGACAATAGCCCTGTAGTATAGTTTGATGTCTGGTATAGAAATCACGCCTGTATTGCTCTTTTCTCACTCAGGGTTGCTTTGGCTATTTGGGGTCTTTTTTTAGTGTTTCAACATTTCTAATAATTAAGGAAATGCAATTAACACCACTTTAAGATACCATCTCACCCCGATAAGCTAGCAAGGTCAAGAAAACACAATGATACTAAATGCTGGAGAATTTGTGGGGAAAGGGGAACACTACATCCACTGCTGATGGGAATGCAAACGTGTACAACCACTATGGAGAGCAGTATGGAAACCTTAAAAGGCTCAAAATGAGCTTACCACCTGACCCACCTCTACCACTTCTGGGACTATATCCACCAGACTCTTCATACCACACGAGATACATGTAAAGCCATGTTCATTGCAGCTCTCTTCACAAAAGCAAGAGCTGAGAACCAACAAACGCCCCTCAACTGATGAGTGGATAGAGAAAATGTGGCACATCTACACAATGGAGTGTCTATGCAGGGGTAAAGAAAGATGACATCATGAAATTTGCAGGTAAATTGATGGACTGGAAGAAATTATTTAAGTGAAGTAACACAGTCCCAGAAAAACAAACAGTGAATGGTATCCCTCATCTGTGGATGCTAGTACCAATAACCCATTTATAAATATTCCTTGTGGGAGTGACACATATTGGAAAGAACAAGAACAACAACGACAGAAAAGACTGCAACAAAGAACTGCTGAATGGTGAAGTTGTGGAGTTGGAGGGTTGAGAGGGGCTGGCACAGGTCTACATTAGATTAATTTATAGTTATTGATGTGAGTTTAACAGTATCCAAATTTGCCTAAACGTTGTCTATTCTAGGTCTTAGCAAAAGTAAAAAATGTCCTATTAAACAAATTGGTTAAAAGGTTTAATAAAATAATGTACTATATTTAGCTAATTGGAATATAATTATATTCCACATCTGCTTCACTTATAATTGTTTAACAACAAATTTGGGGTTAATGGATACAAAATATTCTCTACAATGTTTGTGTTGTTCAATATCAACTTGTAACATTTTCTTCTACCCGGAGGATAATTAACAAAGGATTAATAAGTTGGCTTCCCAAATAAACAACATACATCATGTAAACAGCTTTTATGCAGAAAAACTGGCTTCGCTTAACATTAAAAGGAAGAAAAGCCTCAGATGTGCTACAACACACACCACATTCTGTGATCTAATTTGTAACAACTATTTATAATTTATATCACCAATTAACTCAGATGCATTACCGTTTTTATCAGCCTTTAAACCAATGTTGATTAATATACACATGTTTACTTTTAGTAAGTCCTAAAACACCATGTATCCTGTAGACAGAGTCTGGGCAAAACTGGATACTTGTTGAACTGACGTCAATTAAATATGCACCAATCGAATATACACCCGTGTCCCTCTCCCACCCCTCCCACCCTTCCCGAGTCACCATTTCAGTCAGTTTTCTGATGCAGTCATTCTGTTGTTGTTCTTTTAATATGCATCCCTCTCCACAAGAAATATTTATAACTGGGTTATTGGTACTAGCATCCACATATGAGAGATAAAACATGTTTTCTACTTTAAGCATGTCACAGCCTACTTGAATTTCATAACTCTAAGCAACACTTCAAATCTGTGCTTTGGGAGCATCCATCCCAGCTTTGAGGTTCATGATTGTACTCTTAGTTCTTATTTTTTTTTACAGTCTTTACATAATTCAAATTTACAAGTCTGAAATTAAACTATAGTTTAATTGTAAAACATATTTGGAGATTCCCAGTTATGTAGGAAACTTCTCTTGCTACAAGCAGGTACAGCACAGTCCTGCTAAGGGAAGGGGAGCACAGTGGCCAATTGTGATCACTGTAGGGAACTGACCCCTTGGTGCAGAGGTCAGTTGGTCACTTTTTTTTTCAAGTTGGTCATATTTGTAACCCGACCTGAGAGGTACTTCCAACTCAGGACTTAGCTTGGACAGTGGAATACCTCCCATATGGTCATGCTTTCCCACCTGCCCAAAGACTGGTGATCTCTGGACAGGAATTTCAGGCTGATGGCTTATCTTCAGCCTGCACCCACTCACAATTCACTCCACAGGTTGGTGACCTGATTGATCTCTGTACAACCCCACACTAGCTTACCAGGTTGGCGATTGGATTGATCCCTGTTTAACCCACTAGCCACCTTCCAACCTTATGCTAGCTTACCAGGTTGGTGATCTGATAGATCTCCATCCAACCCAATAGCCACTGACACTCAAAATCCAGGCTTGTTTCAGCCTATTTACGGAATTCTGTGGTGGTACTGGAGAATTTGATTTATTGCCTGCTGCAAGTCACTTTTTAAGCAAAATGACATCATCTCCCAGAGCCAATCACAGAGCCTCAGTCTTGTGCCACTGTATACTGCTGCTCTGCCTACCATCATGTACCTTGGCTATGTGGCTTTCTCTTGGGGTGTGGTCAGAAGAATCCCATGATTTCCACATTGTGCCTTGAGGGATGCTGGCTGAGAACTAGCCCTTAATTCAAACTAGATTGTCAATTTAACTGTAAGCTTCTATACAGGTACAAAAAAATATAACAATATATAACTTTACATTTCTAAATTACATACTGAGTTGATGTATATTTTAATTTACTTAAGAAACAGAGATGTGTTCTTTCTCATAAATCTTAGAACTGAGGAAAATAGAGACATATACTTGAAGCTATATCTATAGTGATAATTGTAAGTGTGATATTATCTTTACTGACAAATTGCCCACTTGAAGTGTTGCATTTTTGTTATTAAAGAGATTGACCTAGAATTCTCTTTTTTAATTTTATTTTTATTTTTGTGTGTGTATGAGTGTACTGCATGCAAGTAGGTCTGGGCACCCGTGTTGTGCAATGCCGCGGAGGTCAGAAGAGGGTCTCGGATTCCCCTGGAACTGGAGTTCTCCTGGAATTGGAGTTACAGACAGTTCTTAGCTGCCATGTGGGTGCTGGGGATCGAACCCAGGTCCTCTGCAAGAGCAGTCGTCGCTCTTAACTGCTAAGCTATCTCTCCAGCCCTATAATTCTCTTTTTTCAGAGGAGGGGTTTTGTCTGGTTTTGGAGTAATATTGACTTCACAGAAAGTATTTGGGACAGTTCTTTCCCTTTTTATGTTATAATATGAAGAGTCTTGGTTTTAATACTTTTGTGAAGTGTCGTTAGAAGGCTCAGCAGCTGTATCCATCTGGTCCTGGAATCATTTTAGTTGGAATATTTTAATTATTGAATCTGTGACATTTTTCATGTTGACTTGCTCATGAAACGTTTTTTTTTAAAACATAAAAATGTTTTTTTAGGCTATCTATATATATATATCGATATATGTATATATATATATAATTTGTGTGTGTATCTATAGGTGTATTTATAGAGAGTGAGGAAAGGAGAAAGGTAAGATTACATATTAAAATTCTTTTAATTTGCGTTTCCCTGATTACTAATTGTTAGGTTCATATTGGGGGGAGACGCAGCCCAAAAGTATACAAAAGCCAATGAAGATAACTCCCATTTATTTGTGGCAAGGAACTGGGCAAGGGAAATGCCTGCCTGACTCAGGAGCAGGAAGACAAGCATTATGATGGTGCTGAAGCAGCCAATTTAAATGCAGACATACAAGGAAATGAGCATACAAGGAAGGGTGGGGATGGGAAATAGTGTGTATATGGTCCTGTGGCTGGTATTAGGAGGAGCATCGTGAGAGAAACCACGTGTCTTTCTCCTTGCATCTGGTGAGGCATTATTGCAGGAGGTGGAAGCAACATTATCTTAGATTGCAGGAATGCAAATCCAGGCTTATTATTTCTCTGTACTCTACTTCAGTTGCCTTTCTGGAATCCCTGAATTAGGCAGGCTATGACCGTTTATTACACCTTTGTGTGTCATAAGGATGAGAGGGCATTTTTCTTTCTAGATGCTTCTTGATAATGGGGAGAGGCAATGAAGAGGGGTTAGTGATATAAGAGGGTGAAATGCTTTACACTGGACTATCACCATTTTCAGCAGGGATGCTTCCATACTTTTCTGAAAGGAGAGCAAACACAAGTTGATTAAAACTGGTCTGGGCGAGTTGTAGGATATGGTCTTGCAAGCACTGGATAAGGCAGGGAGCTGTGACTAGGATGATGAAAAGGTTATTAGATGTCCAGTCAGCTAGTACCATCATGGGGTTATGCCATCCAGAATTCCCCACCCTGAAGCCTGTAGGTAGACACAGTTTTTGGCATGCCCAGCCTTTGACACAGACCAGGCTCCTAAGAGACTCAAGAACATTTTGGCTTCTAGCCAAAAAACTGGCTACTTTTTTTGCCATTTTACTAAGATCTGAACTTTTTTACCTGATGTACAATTTCTCAAACTTTTGAAAAAAAAACATACTGATTAATTATCTTTGGTTATGCTTTCCATCTGGGTATTTAAGTCCATACAGATATCCCAGGTTAACCAAAGTTTATTTTCTTAAGATCATTTGAGTATCTGGTCTTAGGTGGTCACTTGGGTTTAGGGGGAGGGCAACATTGGCTCCTTTTGGTTTCTGCCATCTATGCAAGGACAAAGTCAGGTCCTGTTTGACCATGTTTCCCTTTCGAAGAATGAGGATCCCATCCTTTGTGGTGAACTTCCACTTTATATACTGGACAATTGTTGAGTCTCTCTGGTTCTTTCAGGTCTTCTCTGAACAAAAAGGCAGATGACTCACAGTTACAGGACATTTCAAGAGATGCTCCCATAGTCCCCTAGGACATAGCTCACATCAGTGGGCAAGGAAAAAAATTGTCTGAATTAGAATTGTCATTAAGTATGGAAGGTTGTTATACCAGCCTGATACTTTCATTACTATACAATACTAGATAAACCTTGAACAAAAACTCAAGCAGCAATGTATTAAAATATTAACTGGAAGAGACATTTAACACTATAGGTTAAGTAGGCATAGCCCACAAAAGAGATTTAAAACAATGTCAGGCCTTTCTTAAATGTAGACTATTTCTACAAAGAGAAGCAGTATCATTTCTTTCCCATACCCCTATATTCTGATTTATAGTTTTTCATAAGTTAGGAGTTGTATCACATACCTACAAACAAGAAATAATCGGACAAAGTTTACCAAGCCCATCAAAGCTATCTCCTTCTGTACTTCATACTACTGTTTCAAGGAGATACAACCCAGTTTTTCTTTATTTTTATTCTAAATTATTTTTTATGGACAAAAGAAATATCCAAAGTAGCAATTGCTATATTCTGGAGGCTAATGCTCTGTCAGATGTATCAGCAATGAAGGTTTCCTCCCACTATGTGGGTTTTCTCTTCACTTCCCTGACTGTTTCATTTGCTGTATAGAAAAATTTGAGTTTAATAAGGTCCTACGTGTCAATTGACCTTATTTCCTGAGCAGCTGCTGTCTGATTTAGAAAGACTTTTCCTACACTTATGTCTTGTAAGTTGCTGCCAACCTTTTCTTCTATCACCTTTAGAGTTTTGGGTTTCACATTGAGGTCGTTGATCCATTTGGAGTTAATTTTTGTACAGGGTGAGAGGTAGGGGTTTAATTTTATTTTTCTACAATTGGTTATCCACTTTTGCCAACACCGTTTGCTGAAGATGCTGTCTTTCCTCCACTGAGTCTTTTTGACTCCCTTGTCAAATATGAGGTGGCTGAAATTATATGTGCTCAAGTTTGGATCTTCAGTTTCATTCCATTGGTCTACTGGTCTGTTTTTATGCCAGTACCGGGCTATTTTTATGACAATAGCCCTGTAGTATAGTTTGATGTCTGGTATAGAAATCACGCCTGTATTGCTCTTTTCACTCAGGGTTGCTTTGGCTATTTGGGGTCTTTTTTTAGTGTTCAACATTGCTAATAATTAAGGAAATGCAAATTAAAACCACTTTAAGATACCATCTCACCCCGATAAAGCTAGCAAGGATCAAGAAAACAAATGATACTAAATGCTGGAGAATGTGTGGGGAAAGGGGAACACTCATCCACTGCTGATGGGAATGCAAACGTGTACAACCACTATGGAGAGCAGTATGGAGAACCCTTAAAAGGCTCAAAATGAGCTTACCACCTGACCCACCTCTACCACTTCTGGGACTATATCCACCAGACTCTTCATACCACAGAGATACATGTAAAGCCATGTTCATTGCAGCTCTCTTCACAAAAGCAAAGAGCTAGAACCAACAGAAATGCCCCTCAACTGATGAGTGGATAGAGAAAATGTGGCACATCTACACAATGGAGTTCTATGCAGGGGTAAAGAAAGATGACATCATGAAATTTGCAGGTAAATTGATGGAACTGGAAGAAATTATCTTAAGTGAAGTAACACAGTCCCAGAAAAACAAACAGTGAATGGTATCCCTCATCTGTGGATGCTAGTACCAATAACCCATTTATAAATATTCCTTGTGGGAGTGACACATATTGGAAAGAACAAGAACAACAACGACAGAAAAGACTGCAACAAAGAACTGACTGAAATGGTGAAGTTGGTGGAGTTGGAGGGTTGAGAGGGGGGCACAGGTCTACATTAGATTAATGTATAGTTGATTGATGTGAGTTTAACAGGTATCCAAATTTGCCTAAACGTTGTCTATTCTAGGTCTTAGCAAAAGTAAAAATGTCTATATTAAACAATATTGGTTAAAAGGTTTTAATAAAAAAATGTAATATATTTAAGCTAATTGGAAATATAAATTATATTCCACATCTGCTTCACTTATAATTTGTATAACAACAACTTTGGGGTTAATGGATACAAATATTCTCTACAATGTTTGTGTTGTTCAATATCAACTTGTAACATTTTCTTCTACCTGTAGGATAATTTAACTAAAGGAATTAAGTTGGCTTCCCAAATAAACAACATACAGTCAATGATAAACAGCTTAATGCAGAAAAAATGGCTTAGCTTAACATTAAAAGGAAGAAAAGCCTCAGATGGCTACAGACATCAAACATCTCTGTGGATTCTAATTGTAACAACTATTTATAATGTACCCTAATGAATTTTTCCTTTCAGGTGCAGGAAAGTTTTAATATGAGAGACTTCCTTACCTCCTTTTCATAGAACAAAGAAAAACATGATGGTAATAAAGTCATTCCCTAACTGTAAACTAGAGACAACTATTATAGAGGTAATCTCTTATAAAAGTGATATAGTTGCCTTCTTTAATTGACTGATAGTCATAGGAATGGTGAAAGGATAATTCCCTATTCAGAGCCAAATATAATACTAAAATCTATATAAGCTGGGTAATTAAGCAAAATATATTAATACAGGAGAGCTCTGTTATCAGAAATGGATTATTCGGCCAAGGAGATGATGGCTAGGGGATCCAAGCACCCCCAAAAGGTAAAGGCTGCTTGCCTGTAAATTGGGATACCAGCAAGAAGAGAGGCTGTAATGCCCTGCTGTCAAAGACCTGGTGTAAGCATGGGAAGGATATATCGAGACCAGAATTGCAAGTATACAGTTGGCCTCTGGAATGCCAGAGAGTGTTACCAAAGGCCATTAAATCAATAAAGCAAATATCGGTCTCCTTGAGTCAAGCAAGACTCCTCTGTCAGCAGCAGCTATACCTCACCTGCCTGGAAATACTGTGCAGCTGTGGCAGTCAAATGTCTGTATATCTCAAACCTAATTGGCTATTATCTCTCCCTTTGGAGGAGTAATTCATGGCTGATGCCACAAGCTTAAGTCCTCTAGTGGTTAGGAGATGTTATAAGCCACAGTAAGACCTTTTCAGCCTTTACAGAAAAGCTATAGTCCATGGATTAGCATACCATCCAAACATCTGTCTCTACACCAACGTGACCTACCATAATAATTAGTACTGGTTAAATGTCTGCATATCTAATGGCTTGTGCTTCATCAGTAGGAATAAAAGGTTATTCTTGGATAAACTGCCAATCCATGAAAGGAAACAGCCTGAATTCATCAGAGTCCAAAACTATATCTCCAGAGAAAGTAGACTGCTTTGCTTCTCGCCCACTTGCGTCCCTTTTCTAAAGCCTAGGGAACAATCTGTGGAAGAGCGGGTGTGGTAGAATGTAAGGACTGTCATTGGGGTGAATTTTGAAACTACAGCAATATAGACTGGACTCTTATTTGATCAACATGACAGTACATATAAGCTCCTCCAGCTGGACAATGGGGGCCTCAGGCTGTATAAATTTGGGCATAGCTACTTGTAAATTGGTTTTACATGAAAGATGCTTGTATTCATTACTTATTATCTTTTATTAAAAAAGAAAAATAAAGAAAATAAAGAAAATGAAAATCTTATACTAGATGTGTACCAATAGTCTGATAGGTTTTCAATATTTTATAACTATATTACAGAATTCTTTTTTTGGTATTTTTGAGACAGGGTCTCCCTTTTAGTCCCAGCTGGCCTGGAGTTCACATTGTAGACCAGGCTGGCCTTGAACTTACAGAGATCTACCTGCCTCTGCCTCCCGTGTGCTGTAAATAAAGGCATGCACCACCACACCCGGCTTTATTACAGAATTCTTAAAAGTCAAAATTACTTCATACACATACATACACATACACACACACACACACACACACACACACACACACTCCCCCATTAGATTTGTATCTTAGTGTTTGTCCATATACACTGTTGGCTAAACATAATAAGGGCTTTAACTTAAAGTGAGGATTTTCAAAAATTTAGCAAATATCCATATCTGGGTTTCAAATCCAACATGTAATGGAAACTGAAATTAAACATCCTATTTATACTCAAATTACACCATAACAAAAAGGTACAAGCAGATCAAAAGAGCTAAAAATTAGCAAGTTTTAACTACAGACAACTTCATTAATGGACAGGGAAAATAATTGGGTGTAAAGATTCAATATTAATAAGGCAAAAAGACCCTTTAAAGTTTGACAATAACAAAGTGATAAAATATATTTTTAATGAGTTTGATACACACACAGTTATCTACAGTTAACTCTCTCCCACAGTAGCATATAGGAGCCTAGAAAGTTTCAGAGATCAAAAAAAAAAAAAAAAAAAAAAAAA